>MU089535.1:110826-318102 GCA_014858505.1 Corymbia citriodora subsp. variegata | reverse complement strand
AGCTTCTATGGAATTGTATGGATTTTCTCCCTGTTGACAGTAGCCAATTTGAAGGGGAAGTGAAGGAGTTCATTTTCTGTGCTGTTCGTTGATGCTTCCTGTCAAAATAGGGAAAATATATTAGGAATGAAGTTGGGTGGGGATATTGGAAACGATACCAAGTTACCCTTCTGCAAAGTTGGTATTTGATGACTTCTTTGCATATCCTAAATGATGATGACTGCCGTGGTCCTGCCACAATTTGGCGCTTCATTTTGGTTGGCCCTCTTTGTTTATGGCCCTAAACGAATGGCCGATGATGGTCGATCCATCTTCAACGCCTTCCTTCTGTGGAAATTTTTCCTCTCTTGTTGTTGGACATCAACAACGTTGGGCAAAGTCATGTGCCTCAAGCTTCTATGGAATCTGAGATGGACAATCAAAACCTCCAATTTTCTGTCGGTAATCACTTCTTCGTAGAGCATGTGTCTGGAACGAAAGTCATCATCTGGAACAGGTGGTTAGAATTTGCCTCAACTGTTTGGATTTTCTCCCTGTTAATGGTAGCCAATTCAAAGGGGAAGTGAATGAGTTCATTTTCCGGGCTTTCTGATTTGCCGAAGTTGAACGTATCGCCTATGAAATTGCAATGCTCGTCCTCCTGGAACAATTTGGTGCTTCATTTTGGTTGGCCCTCTTTGTCTATGGCCCTAAATGAATGGCCGATGATGGTCGATCCATCTTCAACATCTTCCCTCTGTGGAAATTTTTCTTATCTTGTTGTTGGACATCAACAGCGTTGGGCAAAGTCATGTACCTCAAGCTTCTATGGAATCTCAACTGTCTGGATTTTCTCCTTGTTGACAGTAGCCAATTCAAAGGGGAAGTGAAGTTCATTTTTCATGCTTTCCAATTTGCCGAAGTTGAATGGTCAACCTATGAAATTGCAATGCTGGACCTCCTGGAATATGTTGTAGGAAGGAACTAATGCTTAGGCTTGCACTGATAGGAGAATATGTGCAGAGTTTTAGGGACGGCTTGCCGAGATAACTCGAGAGATGGGGGAGGCCAAAAACAGCATGAAGGAAATGTCTCTGGAAGCTTTTCTTGAGCTACTACGATCTACATGTTTCAAATTTGATCGTGTGCATATACCTATTACGTCCTGTCTTTTATTCCCTGCAAATGAAAATGAAGAAAGCATCATTCCTAAGATCATGTTAGGAAGCAAGACATACCTTTTTATAAATTAAGTAATCTTTCCGTTTGCCCCGGTTTTCTTGAAAGAATACTCTTGAATTTGTTGAGTCCACATCCTTGGGACCTGCTATGCTGGTTTCAAATGTCGCGTTTTCAAGGAGATGATGTTCTGAGACACAATATAAGTAAATCAGAAAAACAAACAGGGTTAAATTTGACACCTCCTTTTTTTGAAATTTTTTTTTTGTTGCAATGAAATGCTTTTGATTTCACAAACATGTTTTGGAGGAAGCATGAGAAAGCCCAGCCCTCAGGATTTTCCTAGGATGATATTTTTTCATGGTTGGATAGCATCACCGGGCCAGTTTGGGATACCCCCTCATGCTCTCAAAATGAAATGTTGAAATTGTACATTCACTAGTAAAAACAAATTACATTACTGGAATGGAAGATGCGGTATTAACACACTAGATAGGATGGGAAATCATAAAAACAACTGAAACCCATGAAAACTCATGTGAAAGGGAGGATTTTGATAGCCGCTGGCGTCGACCCCTGAATCAAGTGCCCTTGAATTCTTTGTCCCCGATAGACTCGAAGTATTCACACGAGAGGACCACTTCGTTGAAGTTACAGAAGTGCATTCCATGCAACTAGGAACGAAGCTTACGAGACAAAGGTTTTATGAACAGGTTCATCATTTCCTCCTCAGCTAACTGAGGAATAGTTTGCATCACGAAAGCCTCCCACCTTTCTGCATATGCTCGGAAATTCTCCATTGGTCCTCTTTTGACGTGAACCAAATTCTTGTGGGGGAACGCAAATCCTATCTTGTCTTGGTATTGATGTAGGAATGTAGAGGACAGCACATCCCAATCATGCACGAGGTAGGTCTTTGACAAGAAGAACCATTGCAACGCTGACCCAATAAGACTTTCTTGGAAGGCCTGAGTCATGAACGGTGCCTAGTCGGCGTACCGACTCATTTTGGCTAGGAAATATTGCAAGTGGGTCACGGGACAAGTCGTACCGTTATATTTATGGAAATCAACAATTTCCATTCCTTCGGGAATCACCATTCTATTAAGGTGAGACGGGCCTACCGTATCTTGGTTAAGGAACCATTCCTCTTGCTGTGTTGCCAATCCTNTCAAGCTTCTATGGAATTGTATGGATTTTCTCCCTGTTGACAGTAGCCAATTTGAAGGGGAAGTGAAGGAGTTTATTTCCCATGCTATTCGTTGATGCTTCCTGTCAAAATAGGGAAAATATAATATGAATGAAGTTGGATGGGGGTATTGGAAATGATACCAAGTTACCCTTCTGCAAAGTTGGTATTTGATGACTTCTTGACAAATCCTGAATGATGATGATTGCCGTGGTCCTGCCACAATTTAGCGCTTTATTTTGGTTGGCCCTCTTTGCCCATGGCCCTAAACGAATGGCCGATGATGGTCAATCCATCTTCATCGCCTTCTTTCTGTGGAAATTTTTCCTCTCTTGTAGTTGGACATCAACAACGTTGGGCAAAGTCATGTGCCTCAAGCTTCTATAGAATCTGAGATGGACAATCAAAACCTCCAATTTTTTTCGGTAATCACTTCTTCGCAGAGCATGTGTCTGGAACGAAAGTCATCATCTGGAACAGGTGGTTAGAATTTGCCTTAACTGTCTGGATTTTCTCCCTGTTGACAGTAGCCAATTCAAAGGGGGAAGCGAATGAGTTCATTTTCCAGGCTTTCTAATTTGCCAAAGTTGAACGTCCCGCCTATGAAATTGCAATGCTCAATCTCTTGGAGTATGTTGCGGGAAAGAACCACTGCTTAGGCTTGCACTGATGGGAGGTAGCCTGTGCAGAGTTTTAGGGACGGCTTGCCGAGATAACTCGAGAGATGGGGGAGGCCAAAAACAGCATGAAGGAAATGTCTCTGGAAGCTTTTCTTGAGCTACTACGATCTACATGTTTCGAGTTTGATCGTGTGCATATACCTATTACATCCTGTCTTTTGTTCCCTGCAAATAAAAAGGAAGAAAGCGTCATTCCTAAGATCATGTTAGGAAGCAAGACATACCTTTTTATAAATTGAGTAATCTTTCTGTTTGCCCCGGTTTTCTTGAAAGAATACTCCTAAATTTGTTGAGTCCACATCCTTGGGACCTGCTATGCTGGTTTCAAATCTCCCGTTTTTAAGGAGATGATGTTCTTCAGGATTCTTTTCGGATGATATTTTCTTTTGATGGTTGGATAGCATCACCGGGCCAGTTTGGGATACCCCCTCATGCTCTCAAAATGAAATGTTGAAACTGTACATTCACTAGTAAAAACAAATCACATTACTGGAATGGAAAATGCAGTATTAACACACTAGATATGATGGGAAATCATAAAAACAACTGAAACCCATGAAAACTCATGTGAAAGGGAGGATCTTGATAGCTGTTGGCGTCGACTCCTGAATCAAGCGCCCTTGAGTTCTTTGCCCCCGGTAGACTCGAAGTATTCGTACAAGAGGACTAATTCGTTGAAGCTCACAAGAGCTTCCCACCTTTCTGCATATGCTTGGAAATCCTCCATTGGTCTTCTTCTGACATGAACCAAATTCTTGAGGGGGAACGCAAATCCTATCTTGTCTTGGTATTGATGTAGGAATGCAGAGGATAGCACATCCCAATCATGCACGAGGTAGGTCTTTGACAAGAAGAACCATTGCAACGCTGACCCAATAAGACTTTCTTGGAAGGCCTGAGTCATGAACGGTGCCTAGTCGGCGTACCGACTCATTTTGGCTAGGAAATATTGCAAGTGGGTCACGGGACAAGTCGTACCGTTATATTTATGGAAATCAACAATTTCCATTCCTTCGGGAATCACCATTCTATTAAGGTGAGACGGGCCTACCGTATCTTGGTTAAGGAACCATTCCTCTTGCTGTGTTGCCAATCCTTTCATGGCAGCATTAAATTATGCTCCTTCAGGGAAGCTGGATTCTTCTGAGATCATCTCATCGTTTTCTTTGGGGTCAAAATTTCCTACTGAGGATGAGGCATCTATGTTACCCTAATAGTTGGGTGACAAATTCAGCAGCCCATTGGAAGGCAAATCATGAAGGGCGAGCATTCATTCACCTAGCAAGCTCTGGAGTCCGTATGTGGGCAAGAGTCAGTTACCCTGTGAATGGTCGTCCTCATCTGGTGACTCTCCATTGGATTATACCATGGGCGATGTTCAAAGCCTTGGCGTGGCGGTTCGTTGGCTGTCGGACTTTGCCCCTATTTGATGGTAGGTGTTAGCTTGGATTGTTCCGACTTTCTCTTCTTGACACCCTGTCTTGATCTCTTGAGTAGAGCCCTTCGTTCTGCCAACTTGAGCTTGTCAAGGGCACCGGGAGACGGTGGAGTTTCATTCCCTAGGTTGATGGGTGCTAGTGTCTTTTGGACCCTAGCTCTCACTGTAAGTTTGGGAAGCAGCATCGTGGTGCCTTGATCTTGGACGGGTTTTACAACTTTAACCATGTCTTCAGGTTCTTTGCCTTGATCAAGGGGGTATTGATCCCGCAGCTCACTCAGCTTACTCATGATCTTTGCAAAATGTTTGCTCTGTTGGTCACCTTTTGGCATGTCTGCAGGTGTCAAAAGAGTTTTCTCTCATGATAGGGCGATCATGAGATTGGGCCTGGTTTGAGAAAACTCTATTTGCCTCGAGAGTTGTTGAAAGACGATGGGGATTTGTCCCACGTCATCTTCAATATTAGTAATGTGATTTTGCACATCACCTTGCTCAGCCACAATTGTGTGTGGCCATGCACGGATGGATGGTGGTTGGCGATTCATGATCACCTGTTATCGCAAAAAAGGCATGTGTGAGCACGGGATAAGTGAAGATTGACCTATGGCAACAGTCCAATCATTTTTATTTATCAAAAGAGGATTTCAAGGACAAGACATTCCTAATCATCTAAAATTGGAATTGAAATGATAAAATTGAAATGCTAGATATTTAACAAAAGTCCTTAAACATCAGGACTAGAAATAAAATGAAATTTCCTAAGTACAAAAACTGGGGGTTATGACCACCATTTTATATGCGATGAGGAGCCTTGGTCTTGCAAAGGTGTTTGCTTTCTAGGATTAGCCCAAAGACACGCATCCAGATCATTCCCGAACTCCACTCGAAAGACTCGATCTGCTCTTGTTAGGCTAGCTTGTCAATCACGTTTGGGATTTCTAGTTGCAAATTGCCAAGGACCCGGTGATTGAGAATGCAGAGTATGGAGGCATGATGAGCCTTCTCTTGTCCTCTCAAACTCCTGGGCACAACGATCTCTTCAGCGTAGCATTTTCTCCATGCATCCCGATGATGCGGCTTTCTTTTGAGTAATCTTGGGTCATGTGATTAAAAAGGACAAGGGGACAGACTGGGCTTGAGCAGTGGAAGGATCTCCTGGAAGGCCCTATGCTAACAAGCCACCCTATAGGGATAATATGAGGTGATCCTAGAGAGACCGAGTAGCGGGATCGGGTCATAATATTCGAGCCCAAAACGAGACTCCCCTTTACTGAAAAAGAACCTAGCACACCATAGGAATGCCTTAGGAAAAGAGTTTCATAGGAAATTAAACCAGCAAGAGTATATCCTATTGAGGGTGTACTTTTCTAAGATTTGAAACCCTTGTAGTGGGTGCTTGAAATTCTTAATGCCCGAATCCTTTGATATGAGAAAAGATTGCATTTGTAAAATTTCCTGGCGCAGCCCTCAAGATTTTTTGTATTTTCTTTGAAACGATTAAGGGACAAGAATGTTTCTGGTAAAACCATGTTTACAAAAATTCAACCCGGCACAAATTTAATTGACAACCCATGCAATTGAAGGATTTATTTTTCGATGTGGGACGATGATGAACCCAAAGAAAACCAGTAGAAAAATTTTGTTTTCTTTTTTCTTTTTTTGCCATGGGTTTTTTTTTTCAAAAAAATCAACTAAAAATGATAGTGGGCTAACCTTAAATACCCTTCTTACCAAATTAGTCACAATTTTATTTTATTTTTTTATAAAATTGAGCTAGCCAAATTACCGGGTTGACATGAGCTCATTTCCTAGAGGCATTCCGATGGTAATTCTGTATTTGTCCAGAGTTGGGGAAAACTCGAATTTGCCAAGTATGAAAGTGGAGGTCTTAGGACACTAGAAATGGGGGATCACTTGCATGACTCTAGAGTGGATACTAATTTGGAGCAATGGGAAGAGATGGTCGATTCAACATGTTTTTGACCGGGTTGATCTAACTGGTCCTAATCAACAGAGGAGCTCTTTCTTGGGAGCAGGAATGAACTGGACGTCGTGTCTACCCATCGCATATAAAACAAACGACTTAAAAGACTGACCATAGTTGCCATGGGTTCAGAAATGTAAATAAATAAACAAATAAAAAGGGTTAAGAAATTACCTCTCTCAAAGATCACAATAAACACATAGACATGCGGATGATACGTGTGGTTCGATTTCTAACTAGAAATGTATAATGAGGTTAAGAGGTAATATGACTGACGCTGTCTCGCGTTCGTGCCAAATTCTCTCAACCTCGGCTCTACCTAAAATTTCGGGGAAAAGAAAGGCGGCCTCTACATCGCTGTCTTGCGTTCAAGGCAGTATCTTTCTTAACACCATCCTAAAATATCCTATAGCGGCCCAGGTCCGGCGGCAGGGTTATGTGTCTAAAACAATTAAAGCATGCACAATAATTTATACACAAAAAATTATTTCAACAAAATTAGTATCCCTGCAAGAAAAAAACGCAAGTTAGGAAAACATTTAAACAAGTTTTCTTTCTTTCTTTTTTTCGTTTTGCACCATTTTTCTTTTTTAAGGCACGGGAAATTTTATTTTAAAAAAAATTCAAGACAAGAAATTCATGGCACGATTCGGGGAAATAAAGGCATGAAATTGAACATTTTTTTTGCAATTTTTTCTTTTTAAAAAAACTTAATGAATTGAACATTTTTTCTTTTTTGGCAATTTTTTAATTTTGCACCATTTTTCTTTTTTATGGCACGGGAAATTTTTGAAAAAAAGAAATTCCAACAAGAAATTCATGGCACAATTCGGGGAAATAAAGGCATGAATTGAACATTTTTTTTTGCAATTTTTTTTTTTAAAAAAACTTAATGAATTGAACTTCCTTTTTTTTTTTGCAAATTTTTTTTAAAATAAAGGGATGATCATGGCATTAAAATCATAACTAAACAAAATTAATCATGGACTGACCAAGGCACAAGAGGAAGTAAGTAAATTGCAAAGCACAATGATAGAAAACTTACTTAATAAGAGGAAATCGATGACAATTACACAGATATGTACATGATATGTGTGGTTCGATTTCTAACTAAAAAGACATAGTGAGGTTAAAAGGTAATCTGACCGACGCAGTCTCGCGTTCGGGCCAAATCCTCTCAACCTCGGCTCTACCTAAAATTTCGGAGAAAAGAAAGGCAGCCCCTACATCGCTGTCTCGCGTTCAAGGCCATATCTTTCTTAACACCATCCTAAAATATCCTTGTTCAGTTGAGGAGAGACTTGTGAGTGAACCGTTTCCGCCTGGTCTGCTCCCGGTTCTAGCCTAGAATAGTCTTAATCACCAGTTTTAGGCCAAGAACCGGGACCGAACCCATTAAGGTCGATTCTCAATTTTTGGATCCCTGTGTGCACAGATTGGATAAGGCCGCTTCGGGTCCGTTCCTGAGTTAGATTGGCGCCTGAACAGCCGGCTGCCCAACCCCTTCCGGCCATCGTCATCTCCTGTGTCAACGCTGAATCATAATTGCTACCAATCATGACACCTTAATTTGCTCCGTCTTTGGATATGTTCCCCTTTATTGGATGTACCTAGTGAGCCCTTATCACGGGCCTTGGAAGATTAAGCTATCTCTCCAGTTCGGTTGACCGGGTCAACTTGACCCAATGAAGATCCCCCCTCATGGGCCTTTGACCATTCCCCACTCATACCGCCGTAAAGAGTTCCTCTGCTGCTCCGAGACTCATTTCCATACCACCTCAAACTCCAGACCGGCATTCGGAGGCCTTCACTACGGTGTTGCCGCATTAACCACAGCAGACAACCGCATCAACCATTGGTGAAGATGGCTCTGAGTTATCCCGTATGCATCTACATTTCCACTCACCCAAGCTGACTCTTTTTAATTACTACCACCACACCATACGTTGCACACTTTCGAATTCCAGCGGCCCTCCTCCGATGAAGAAGCAGAATTACATAAAAATTACTCTCTCAATGAATTTCATTATCTTTATATTTATTATCATCACCTTTATATATCGGTTGAAAATGTTTCTTTTTTCATTGTTTATCTAATGGAAACTAGGTTCAACAATTACATAATATATCGTTGTCAATGCCTTTCATTAGCTAGATTTTGATTAGGGATTGATATTTGGATTATTTAAGTTAATTAAGTTATTGTCAAGTTTATGGTGTTTCTTCCCCTTTCCTCGCCTTTTATCTGATCTCCTTCCTTTGCTTGTGATCTGTTTAACCACCCCCCCCCCCCCTCCTTTTTTTTTCTACGATTCTCAATTGTTTTGCCACTTCTTGCGTCGTGCATCAGTTTGGTATAAGAGCAAAAGTTCCTAAGTCAATTTCAGTTCAAGATCACCTTTTGTATAATAGAGTTTGTCGATCGTTGATCTAGTTAGAGCACTAAATCTAGCCGTGTGATTTACGGCTTTAAAAGGAAAAAAGGAAAAGAAGAGCATCATATGAAATATTCGGCCAATATATATTATATTTCCATTGATTATTGGGCTAATATTTATTATATTTGTAAGTCAATTTAGATGTCAATGGTTAATGATTCCTTGACTTCTTGGCATGTCGATGAGAATGAATGGAAAAGAGCTAGTGTTTTTCATCTTTTACTAGAATTACTGATGAGCTATGTAAAATCTTCATTCTAAATGGCCGTTCTTCAAATCTTATTATGAGTTCTTTGGCTAAGTTTTTGAACTCACTTATGAATATCATCCAAGTCGACATGAAATTTCTTTCAGTGATGGTAGTGAGTGAAATGAATCATGATCAATCGACTAAAAAAAATTCTTTTGGCCAAAAATTTCTCTTGTGAGTTTGAGCCTCGTGACTTACTTCATGATATAAATACTAGTGTAATGTTGAGAAATCTATGCTTAAGAAAAAAAAAAGACTATTCCTGAGGATTTTGGATTTGAAAATTTCTTTTTGTGAGATTCAATTAAGACAAATTCACTTTGCAAGCAACTTGATTTTTTGAAGGCATTGAGAACGAAAGTTATGCAGCTGTGAAGATGGTTCCCAACGTAAAGATCGGGATATATGTCTTTCCATGTTCAAAGCACTTTCATTACTTAAATCATTGGAAAGGGCATTAGCATAATATCCCAAGTGTGAAGTACTATTGTTAGTCGACGAAACCGTACACGCAACTTGCAGAGTCATGTTCTTCTCACTAGCGGAGAATGATGAATAACCAAACTTACACTGAGATTACACTTTTAATTGATTGTCTTATATTCAGATTAATTGTTGTCTCCATAATATTTAAGTTGACAATGTTCCTTTTTGAATATTTATTTGACTAGGTAATTAGGTTTACCGATTCCTCTATATATATCAATATCAATGCATTTCTCGCTGAGATTTTACTTGTTGTTTATCCTTCCTTCCACGAATCTCAACGGTGATTTCCTTGACTTTCGTCCTCCATCGACCTAGCTCGGATGATTGGCCCTCAATGGCAATATCTTTTGTGGAAGAGCCACTTTGATTATGCGCGGGGTTCTTTTGAGTTCGCATTCCACTCTTACGTTTTTTAGAGCTTTTATAATGTTCGTTTAGTCATAGAATACTTAAGTATTAAACCATGACTTCACCTATTGACTTAAGCATTTAGAACAACTGATGTTGTGAGGGAGACCCTTATTTCAAATCCTCCATGGCCTCCATTTATCTCTCTTGAAATATATACCCACACTTAATTCAGCCAACACCTGAGGAGGACTGTTACAAGTTCTTGAGTACCTTTTCACTCTTAAAATCTTGAGTGCGCATCTCACTCTAGTGCACGCGTTTGAGTGTACAACATAGTTGTTTGATTGTGAATATGATCTTTATTTGCTAAGCACAAAACAAGTCTCTTGAATTATAAAAAGCAAAAACAATGAAGGATTTCAATATTCAAGCCCAAAAGTTTGACCAAATCCATTTTTATCTCATGTTTGTCTTTCTGGAAAATGACATTAATAGTCCCCAAACTTTGGCCCCATATGCTATCATCTTTAGACCTTTAATTGGTTTAATGTAATCCTTGAACTATTTCCAAATGTTCAATATAGTTCCTTAACTTTCAATTTGTCCAATCTAGTTCCTCAACTTTCCAACAAAATCAAATCAATCCTTTAGTATTATTCACAAATTTTAATAGCTACACTATTACTAGATTGGACAAACTGAATTTCCAAGGATGAATATTGTACATTGGGACAAAATTTAGAGATTATTTGTGTCAATTTCCCTTTTAGTTACCATATAAATTATGTGTGTCCACTTTGACCATGTGTTGGCTCAATTTATAGAAAAGTCTAACCCAAAAGTTTAAGTAATTAAGTGGAGATAGACTACATGAATATAAAAGCATTCAGAATATTTCAACGCTCCCACTGACGTGCAAATTGGATTAGGAGCAATACATAGAATTTGACTTATGGGAGGTTGACGCACATATGCGAATGGGATAGCATTGGCTCCAATATGATATTAGAAAATCCAACCTAAAAACTTATGACCACATAAATATTAAAAGCACATAAGGCCTGTTGTCAAGCAATACAGAACAATATTTAAACATGTACTCTCACGCGCAAGTCATATCATGAGCAGCATGTGGAATTTGATGGGGATGAAAACACATACTCGAAAGGAATAGCATTGACCATATTGCTCCAAAAGCTTAATTTGGATTGGACTTTCTAACACCCACTTTCATGCGCAAGCTGAATTAGGAGGGGTATACAAATTTTGACTAATGGGGGTAAATGCACATATGCGAAAGGGATGATACTGCCTTCAATACTATGTTAGAAAGTTCAATCCAAGAACTTTAATTTTTAGAATAATTAACGGTGAGCCTATGAAATCTCACACAATTAAGTGGAGCATGATCTAGTGAGTTTGACATAAGATTAACATAGTATGGGCGATGTTTAATGATGGTATCCCATTTTAAACGTGTATTTCATTTAGGCATTTAATATAAATTACGCATGCCTACTTCAATTAAGTGTTAACTTTATTATAAAAAATGGTAGTAAACTTGCCTTGTAAAGAGCTCAACCGAGAACTATGCAAAGGAAGAGAACTCAATCTAGAACTGCGTAGATCGAAGAGGGGTTCACTAGACATTAAACTTGTTCAAGGCATGTCGTGAAGATTGGTGTGGGGCAAGTGGATGACATGAAAAAATAAAATGGGTGGAAGTGGTCAATGGGTGAGGAGTCTGTTTAAGTTCTACACGGGGCAAACCATGCAAGTTCACAAAGGTAATGGAGGTTGAGATCCGTGTGGCTTAAAAATGTCTAACAGTCGGTTCAATTTGAGTCACTATTGAGATCCAATCTGATCCGGATTCAAAGGTTATATGTTTCTTTTCGTGACCCGACCCACATATATTTTCAATTAAAGGTTCAGATAGAATCAGGTTGGATTTTCATTTCTTTTTTTAAAAAGAATTGTTTAGTCATCCTCGATTATCTCAACCCGAACTTTGGCGAGGTTAATGCATACTTTAGCTGCGTGCTAAGGGCTTCTACCGATTTATTATGAAGCACGATCGAAGATGTAATGATTATCCTGAAGAATAACTCCGTCAAAATTTATGCAATAATTTGACTGACGTGGGCCATTCTTTCTGCTTCCACATTTATTTTCTTCACTCTTTGCTAAGCCCTGAACAAATTGTAAAACGGAATTAGGACCATAACACTGATCAGCCCACTTCTTAAGGTAGTGGATGGTGAATCGACCTCCATTTATCCGAACCAATACTTTTCAACAAATTGTCAGGAATTAATCAATCAGAGCAAGAAACTTGAAGCTCAAACCGATGCTAAAAGCCTCATATGAAACAAGTCAAAAGGCATAAAGGCCACATCTTAAGCCTCCGATTCAATTACAAACAGGTCGCTTTAACATATTCAAGAAAAAAACTAGAAAATAACCTTATCAATTCAGTCCAAAATACAATACAAAAATTCACTCAAAAAACTTTCAATTGTACTAATTTATTCCTAAGCCTTTCGATCATATAAATTTAGTCTTAAAATTTTTGAAAATTTACTAATTTAGTCCTTTCACGAATTACCAACGTAATTCCCCAGCTAATTTTTGTCAGAAATTGCTAACATGGCAATTTAGTTAATGCCGGCCATCTTATGTGATGCAGTTAGCATTGATATGGACAATTTTTTAAATAATTAAAAAAATTCGAAATTTTTTATTTTTTATTTATTTTCTATCTTTCTGTTCTTTTTTTCTTCAAAGGGCCAACAAAGCCGATGACCTTCATTGACCATTGGGCAAGGCAAGGGTTTCATGGCCCTTATCTAGTGGCCAACGACCCTATTTGCCTTATGAAGAAAAAATAGAAACAAAAGAAAAAATCAATAAAGTTAATAAAAATTCGAAAAAAAAAAGGTCCACGTCAACATCAATTGTGTCATGTAAGATGGCTAGTGTTGATTGGACTATTATATTAACAATTTTTTATCAAAATTAGTTAAAATGACTATATTGGTCATTTATTAAAATGTTTAAGACTAAATTGGCATATTTGAAAGCTTCAGAATTAAATTGACTATCATACAATAAGTTTACGATTAAACTGGCACAACTAAAGGTTTAAAACTCAATTGGTTGTCACACAATCGGTTTAGGACTTTTCGGACAATTTTCCCACAAGTAAATCCTACTCAAACGGGGTTTGTTCAAAACAAGGCAAATAGAAAATAACATATCAAAATTCCAAAATTCCAAAAACAAAATGGAAGAATCACAAGTACCAAAGTATTATAGAAAGAACAATTGTTAATGTGTCGCAACCCCATTGTAAGCCTCGGTCCATATATTCTTGAACCTTAGGGACCGGCTCAAATTAGGACTAAAGAACTCAAGATATGATAAGGGATTCCGATGCTTGGATCCTGGACCTTGTGGCCAAACCCAAGTTAATGTGGAACATATATGAGACAGCCAGGCCTAGACCCGAAGAGTAAATTTTTCATTATTGAAGTAGTAATAAAGTTCCATAATTGAGGATCATATGGTTGACACTGCTTTTTGCCAAGCACGCGCATCTATTGATCAGGTATGGACGCTAATCAGGTAGCGTACTTAGCCTTGTAGTCCTTCCAGAGCTGGTCGACGCTCTTGTCTAGCAGATCAACAAAGTAGTTATCGCTATAACCTGTCCTCATCTTCTTGTTCAGCTCGGCCACGAACCCGTTTTTGAGGCCATTGCAATAGTCAAGAAACCGCGCGGTGATGTCGAAGCCCTGGTCCCACCGATCGCCCTGGCCTGGCCCCACCAACCCTGACAGGAGCCTCACGAAATCTGCGATCCCTTCAATGAGCCCCCGAGGAGCTTGCCCATCCCCGTTCCATTGCCACACGTGCACCATCTCGTGGTACAGGTCCCCCAGTGAACTCCCTCTTCACATTCCCCGAGAAGCCCCCAAGGTACGTTGAGCTCATGTGGATCTCGTCGTTGCTCTCGTACGATATGCCTTCCATGTTCTTCTCTATGAACAAGCTCACATTCTTGACGCTCTTACGATCTCCAGGGGCATTCTGATGAAAGACCTTCCATGTGAAACTGGTGGACGCTATCAAAGTCCTGTGACTGTAAGGAATGCCGATCTCGCTAGAGAAGCGGGCGCCACCGGTAGTGTTGCCAGCGTTGTTCGTCACGGTGTATTCCACTGCAAGGGATTGCATGGAAGACGAGAGGATGACCAGCATAGCAAGGAAGAGCATATGGGCTGACATCGTTTAGGTTAGATAAGTACTTACAATGTGCGCAAGAAAATCGTTGTCCAACATTGGTTATATATAGAGGAAACTGACATACAACGCATGGGGCCGATAGGCTAAATTTTATATATGAAAGCAATGATAATCTTTTGCCCTCGCAACTCATATTGATTGGCGGACTGGGTTATAATAGCTTCTAGATGTAAGACCCTTTCCCTAGACTGGGTTACTAACCCCCTTTTTCTCTCTTTGAGAGATCCTATGTTTTGATGCTCCTTACTCTTGTAAAGGGGCTCGGCTCAAAATTCTTCATTGGTTTTGGGGGTACAGTGTGATTTTATCGTGCATCTCTCACAATTTAATATTAATTGAAGTGATTATATGTTGGATGCATCATTAGATTCATAAAGCAATATAGATCTAATATTTTTCCATTTCAACCGGTTATTGGTGAACTTGTCATTATTGTTTCAACTTCTTTATTTTCTATAGAGTTATTGCAATTAAATGTATTTAAATTCTTTTAACACAAGCCCAATTCCCCTCTTGTAAAAATGAAATGCACAAAAAAAAAAAAAAAAGTACTTTGAACATATATTGTCAAATAGCACTAGTGTTTTCTAATAGACTCTTATTGGGCTAGTTTTTTTAAAGGCATATTTTTAAATGATAATGACACTCCATTTGTTTCGCATAAAATGAACAATTAAAAATATATTTTTAAAAGTAATAGCTTATGTTGCAAAGAAAAATAATTATTTTTATGGATGACTTCATTTTTGTTAATAAATGCGAATGATTATTTTATTTAAAAAATATTTTTAAATAATTCATTATTTGCAGAATAATGGAGCATGTAGTGTGGCATTCATTCAATTTTCCATAGTTGTGAATGTGATCATCGGTGTCCAAGACCTCATCTTATAGCCGATCAGAACACCTTTCTCGAATCATGAAGCGATCCACTGGCTACAGACTTCTTTACATGACCACCAGGTTGCATCCAACGCCGACATCCAAAGCCAATCCAGACCATATAACTCGGGAGTGGAATTGCGTCGCAGGCGATGGTAACTCCGACTCCGAACATGCTGACGAAACGGTTGTGAGCGTTAATCTATCAGGCAAAGGCCCACTCACCAGCATAACCTAAAACAAATCAACAGGCTTTCTTTAGACAACCCAACCGATTAGACCAGGTCATCGTCGCAAGTCCAAGCAACCACATTCCTCTCGGGCATTTCCTCAAACACCTTACGAGCTGAAACCTAATCAGCACAACCCTTTGCAAACATGTCAAGCTATGACCCAATACACACACATATCAGAATCATTAGGGAAAAAGCCCATCTTCAAGCATATGAACGGAAGTATCGACTGCTTCAAGCCCATGTGATTATTGGCATTGCAAAGAGATGGCGGAACTCCAATAAACCAAATCCCTTTTATTATTAATATTCATAAAAAAAATCCTCTACCCCTCAGCCCAGTCAATGGGTTTTGAGTGGAGACTGATGGGCAGGTTGAGAACCAAAGAGTCGGGCTCCGGCTGGGACCAAGCGGGCGGGCGATGGACTCGCCAACACGCGGGAACAAATGCAGGACTTGAGGAGGAGATAGAAGGGGAGGAGGTCCGGACGGGACCAATCACGGAACGTGGGGTCGAAGTGGAATTTCGCTCCGCAGAGGGGCCGCCATCGAGGTGGGCGTTCAGACAGGTCGAGGGCAAGAGTGGGAGGTTTTGGCAGGAAGGAGAAATATTGGACGGTAGAGGGATGAGAGACAAACTCATTGCTCCATACAAGAGGAGCCTGGACTGTCATATCAAGAGCACTAGGGGAACTAGAAAGTGTAACCATGAGGTAATTCTTCTACAAAACACAGGTATTAACAAATGGTAAAAGCATCTAGGTTCACGAATTACATGGCCAAGCATGCTCCAAATGGAACTATGTTTATTTTGCATATTATTAATACATGGAGAAAAGAAAATCATAGGATGCACGAGTTCGTGATCTCATCATTATCCATAACTTGGTCTTCGTTAGAAATTTGTCAGAGCACTTGGTGAAGTTGAGAATGATTCAAATTCTATTTCAGTGTTCTCATCATCAAGTGGCTTCTCGGATGGATAGAGAAGTGGCTTTGGGGGAAGTCGCAATTCATCAACATCTCCTTCAAGCATGTTTAGGACCCTTCTCATTGATGGCCGATCATTTGGGATTAACTGGATACACCAGAGGGCAACTATTACCATCTTCCTAATTATCTCTCTTTCCACTTCTGCTACTCCCATTTCAATCTCATTTTCTTTGTTGAGTTGATCATAAACCCACAAAGGGAAATAAATTTGACTTGAATGATCAGCATTTGCATTTACATTTTTCCTCCTGCCAGCCATTTCCATCAGTAGCATCCCAAAACTGTAAACATCAGCTTTGTAAGAGACACCACCAATATCCTTGTAGAATAGCTCTGGAGCCATATAACCCAAGATTCCTCTTGCAATAGTCAATGACACAATGTTGTGGTTTGCAAGATAAAGCTTTGCAAGTCCAAAGTTAGAAACTTTTGGAGTGAAATTTTGATCTAAGAGAATATTATGAGGTTTGATATCAAAATGTAAAATTTGCATGTCGCATCCACGATGTAGATATTCTATCCCTCTAGCCACACCTAGAGAGATCTCATATATTCTCTCATAATCAAGAATGTCATTGCCATCTTTAGAGAAAATGTGCTTGTCCAAAGACCCATTCGACATGAAATCGTACACAAGAGCTTGCTTAGAGTTGTTGAAGCAAAAACCAACAAGTTGAACCACATTAACATGATGGATCCTTCCAATAGTACCCACTTCACTTATGAAGTCTTGGCCATTAGATTTTGGTTTGTTCAAAACCTTGACAGCAACTTCATTGCCACTTCTAAGTGTCCCTTTGTACACGGAACCATATCCTCCTTCTCCTAATTTATGCTTGAAATTTCTTGTGATTTTCTTAATATCTGAATAAGAGTACCTTATGGGCAAAAAGTTGTTATGAGCTTGTAGGAAATCCTCAATGTTTTCATCCATTGCTAAGTGCCTTCTCCTCCACTTATAGATTAAAAATATCAATATACATGGAGCTCCAAGTGTGAATTTTGCTGCGAGGAAGTGGCCTATGGAGAAATTTGGCCATAGATTAGTGTAGTTTTCTTTTTTGTTAAAGTGCTACTTGAAACCTTCATATTTGTGAAGAAGAAAGAGCTAGTCGTACCTAAGACAAAGGCGAGATTTGGAGTTGCATTTCGCGCAATATTAGTCATGGTATTCCACGTGGAATTATCTGTAGATAAAAAAGAAATGAAGAAAATTCATCCGAGATGATTGAGAATGATTAATTAGTATTAACAACTAATCAATAAGGAACTAAATTTATCATTTTAGCAATTGAACATAAAAAATAAAAAAAAGTCACGCCAAGCTATAACCCAAGCCCAAGATAAATCCAAACAATCACTGCAAGTTGCAAATGCCCACTTTTGTTCATTAAAAGTTGCAACGTGAAGAAGTGTTGACTAAAAAACAGTCAATGAGTTTCGCTCTCCTAAATAGCACTCAGATCGAATTTTATTTTATTGATCCTTATTATCATAGCATGATCTTTTCTCTCCAGGAAAGATGATTTCGCTATGCACCAATTGATTTCACAGGTTCATGAGTCACTCGGGCATAGTTCTAATTTACAAACATCATCCAGTAGGTGCGCAATTTATTTACCCACATAGATATAAGCCATGCAAGGGGCACGAGTTACAATTAAATCTAACATTTTCCCCCAAACAAATATAAAGGAAAGGTATCGAATCCAGAAAAACTACATGGTTTGCAAAAGAGCAACGCTGCTAATTTTTTTACTTAAAGTGACTTGATGAATTTCTCTATTGGATAGGTAAAGAAACTAATGACTTCATGTTTTGGATCCCACAAATTGCAATATCCAATTGAAACTTGCCACATCAATTGTTAAATAAATTTTGTGAGATCTCATGGTGGAACTAGCATTTAAGAAAAAGAGAAGGAAGAAGAAAGAAAGAAAAGTTTCAGGGAAAGTCACTTACGAACATAATAGTGACCGCACCCCTTCTTTCGGTATCTGAAACCTAAGAAGCAAAATCGAAATCTTCTGTCTTTCGGATAGAGCCGATCATATTGGAGAGTGAATCCCTCCGCCATCATGTTGTGGAGGTCCATGTATGATGAGTTCCCAGTATTATACTGACCACCTTTCCACGCTCGATTAGAACCCGTTGCAAATGACGTCATGGTTATTGTGCAAGAGTCCTTGATGTTCTGTACTCTTAGATCATCCAAATATAGAGGATCCCCAAGTAGAGCATACGAGTACCTTTTCATTTGGGAAACATCATGAGGCATGTCGGCGGAGTGTGCACCCTCAATACATGGTTTGCTATCGATATATTGAACGGAAGCAATGGGCTGTGAGCACTTCAGGAAACTCACCATCATTGCTGCGGCTCTATCTTGATCGTCAGGGACTCCAAACTCAGGAGAGTATGGACTGATGGAGTTGCTGAAGTTGGAGTACGACAATGAGTAACGTGGGAGAGACGAGCAATTTCCCTTTTGAAGTCCATCGTCAACCACCGTCATAAAACCGAAGAAGCTTTCTTCATTGAGATAGCCATAGTAATGGATTGACTTTACATAATATCGACCGGCATACAAATATAGGACAGTACGGTCCTTTTCACAGGCTAGCTCATATTTCGGGTCGCCGCAACTTTTTGGATCACCTTTTAATCGAAAGGGGTAGCTTATACTCTGGATCTCGCCACAGGATGAAGGGACACACAAATGACTCCTCTTTGCACCACAACAGGTCCCTAGTAGTAGAATATGCATCGTGAGAATCAAAGCACGGTGCACAAACATGGAGCTGAAAGAATGAATCATCTCTCCGTTGTTTGATCTAATGCAATGAAAGTTCAGCTAATCAGTAATGCGATGCAGGCTCAATATATATTATGATTGAAAAAGAAGACTTGGAGTCGTCGGTCATAGAAACGTCCAAGTCAACCAATAAAACAAAGTCGAGCAAAGAAAAAGTAGAAGATGTCGACCACCTAAAGTTTTATTATATTAGTGGCAATTACTTGAAAATTGTTGAGCATGCAGTCAAGCGAACATAACACGGTGGGAGACTGATTCGTAGATAGTTTTCACATTAATCAGAAAGGAAACTTCCCTGCGGTTTCCAAGTTTAACATTTTTTTTGCAATAAGTAAAAATGAATCGTACCACAATCCTTTTAAGGCAAGCATCTGGTGCTGTATTTTAATTCAAATTCAATATTTCATAAGCGTTGCCTTTTAAATTGTGAGGATGAAAACGAAAAGAAATTGCTCATCAAGTTTCGAATAATGATTTTATTTAAGCCATTACTTCTTTGCTTTAGTATATCTATCCAACCTGGCTAGAAAGTCGAACATTTCATCTTCGCCAAAATTTAGTCTCGATCCTAAATCTAACTTTTCTGTTTTTTCTTAATATCATGATAGATCCACATTCATTTTCTTCAAAGTTTACAAGTCATTCAACTCATATATCATCTATTCAAAATTCTTGTCTAATCTCATCTTTTACTCATCGTCTTTTTCTAGTGATATGCATCTCCACAATTCAATATACCAATATTGCATGCCAATCGTAATATGCATGCCATTACTAATAAATTAACACATATTCCACATTAATATATATTACCTATCACCTATCGTGATCAATACTATTGAGCTAATTCCACTTAGCCCTCTAGAATTTCTACATCAATAATTTACGTTGTCTTAGTCAACATCCTATACTTTGATTTTTAGTCTCATTCTGATTAAAAAATTCTTCCACTCAGCCCTCTAGAATTTCTGCATTATTTTAGTCAACCCCCAACAATTTACGTTGTCTTAGTCAACATCCTATACTTTGATTTTTAGTCTCAGTCTGATTAAAAAATTCTACCACGATCTCCCGACCATAGAAATTAAGGTTAAACGACACCAGGTGTTCAATTTCTATCCTTCGGAAAGGCAAAACAGTTGGCCTGCTTTGTCTTTCTTCTTTGAAATAAGAGAGCCGATTTTATCAAATCAACTTTTTTTTTCTTCCGAAATACATGTAAAAATAGTCACATGCATGAGCCTTGGTTCATGGACCAACAACCGTCGGGAAACTTTTCCCCTCTAGTCCATTCGACCTAATCTATTTGGTATACAATCCTAAGACAACAGGGTTTCTCTATATGCATATAATATTTTTAGTAGAGTGCCGGTTTATTTTCTCTAAAAATAAATTTGCTAAAATGATAAAGTAACAACTATAGTATGTGAATTTCTATGTTAAGTCTAGCATTTTAACAACTAATCTTAAATAAAGATTAACGAGTCGGGCTACAGCTGGGACTGAGCGAGCGCGCGATGGACTCGCCAACACGCGGGAACGAATGCAGGACTTGAGGAGGAGATAGAAGGTGAGGAGGTCTGGATGGGACCCATCACGGAACGTGAGGTCAAAGTGGGACGTTGCACCGCAGAGGGGACCGCCATCGAAATGGGCGTTCAGACAGCGGTCCAGGGCAAGGGTGAGAGATTTTGGCAGGAAGGAGAAAAGCTTGATATTGGACGGTAGAGGGAAGAGAGACAGACTCATTGTTCCATACAAGAGGCTACCTCTTATTACTGTGTCTTTTTGCGACTACCACTTTAAAAATAGTAAAAAAGCTTATTTCTCTATATAACTTATCATATTGGCTCAATTCTTTTTTGACTTGCAACTTATTGGGCTTCCTCCATATAGGAGTGAACCTAACTAACACATGGACCAACAATTGTCGGGAAACTTTTCCCCTCTAGTCCATTCAACCTAATCTATTTGGTATACAATCCTAGGACAACGGGGTTTCTCTGTATGCATGTAATATTTTTAGTATAGTGTCGGTTTATTTTCTCTCAAAAATAAATTTGCTAAAATGATAAAGTAACAACTATATAGTATGTGAATTTCTATGTTAAGTCTAGCATTATAACAACTAATCTTAAATAAAGATTAACGAGTCGGGCTATAGCTGGGACTAAGCGTGTCACGCCCCGACCCTCGAGCATGCAACGATCTCCTTTTTCCACTGGCAGTCATTTGAATGCGATGTCCCAGAACATGTCGCCGACCATTATTTTTATATTTCCATTTAATATATGTGGAAGCAATATATAATCTCCGTACCAAATAATAATTGGAATAGTCAGGAAAGTCAATCAGAAAACACCATCAACAGTGTAGTTTTATTTATCTAATGATTAACTCTAGGAAGTTTACAAGTACAAGCCCTTATCACGGGCATCTCCCTATCAAACCAATGACACCAACAAGGTCAAAGTTAATCTTCTTCTTTCAACCAAAGCCACAAATCGCAACACGTGCCGATTCTTTATCCAACGAACCTAAAAATGGTTATACAACAACCAGTGAGATAAAATCTCAGTAAGTTCGAGCGCTAAGTCTCGACTAAGGCACTAATCCACCTCAGGGGTACCTAACAAACATGGCCCTCATAATGACATTCAATAATTAACCATTCAATTAAAACAGCCTTACCTCATAGCTGTACCTACCCTACACGATAATAACCACACGTGCCAAATATAGGGCAAACATATAATCACATAATTAGAACACAACAGATGCATTCCATGCATATAGTAGTTAAGCATGTTCTAATTATTACGACCTCTCGGCCATAGCACAACCTGAAGGTTGGCAGTTTATCGGATATAATTGGGTATCGTGTACCTAACAGGCACGTTCCTCAAGAGAACAACTGACAATCAACTCAATTCACATATCATGCACAGTACAAAACACACGTACAGGCTACCACATAATCAGAACACCACACATGCATCTCATGCACCTAATAATCAGGCGTGTTCCAATTATGCACTTCCCTGTGTAAACACGCATCAGGGCACAACCTCCACCTCTACCTCCCCGCGTCACATGCATCAGAACTCTACTTGTTCCCTGTGTAAACACGCATTAGGGCACAATCACCTCTACCTCCTCGCGTAAACATGCCTCAGGGCTCTGCCTTTTCCCCGCGTAAGTACACATCATGGCACAATCTCCCCTCTCCGCATAAACACGTCTCAAGGCTCTACCTTTTCCCCATGTAAATACACATCAAGGCATAATCTCCCCTCTCTGCATAAACACTCCTCAAGGCTACCTTTTCCTTGCGTAAACATACATCAGGGCTCTACCTTTTCCTTGCATAAATACGTATCAGGGCACAATCTCCCATCTCCGCATAAACACGTCTCAGGGCACAAGTAGACTCATAAGCACATGTCATAATCCGCACAAGACATGCATGAGGTTCACATACGAATCAATAAATATTCCACATATAAGGAAATGCCACATAATTCCCCCGGAATAAACGTGCTTTAATCAATAAGTCATAAACAAGCAATTAGCAAATCAATCAATTATTGCCTCGAACAATATTCGTCTCACAATAATGCGATGACCGATAATTCCCATAATTCACTATTTACTGCAATTACTTATTAGAAAGTAATTAATTCAAACACAGGGAATTATCATGATCAACAATCGTTAAGCACAACAATTACCAACAATGTAATTTATTATTATCAAAATAATAATAAAACAACATTATATTAATTTCGGAATAAATAAATATAAATAATAAAATATACAAATAATTAACTAAAATTACCTTTAATTACTAATTAACCCCGATTAACCAAAATAACCACAACTAATCACCTAATCCCAATTACTAAACTAACCCTAAACGAGATTAACACGCTAAACAAGGGTTTAGAGCCGAAACTTACTGTTTAATGATGGCGAAGGCGCGGCTGCAACGGGGATGACGAGGCGGTCGCACGGGCACCTTCGAGGTGTCGGGACGGACGACGTGGTGGCCGGATCTTGGCTGGAGGCCCGCTATCCGTGCAGCCAAGGAGAGAACCGGAGAAGAAGGGGGGCGGCCAGCAGCTCAGGGCCGGCTGGGGGCGGCTCTCCTGTCGGCTGGGGGCGACGAACGACGGTCCAGGGCGGCGGCCAGAGACCGAGACAGCAGCAACAACAGCTACTCTGGCCGACTAGAATTGAGCAAGGGAGAGAGAGAAGGAAGGGTGGTCGGCTGGATAGAGGGCGGACGGCCGGGCGGCGACCAACGGACAGAGGGGCGGCAGCGACTGAACAGAGGGCAGCCGGTGGCGGAAGCAACGGTGAGATCGGAGCAACAGCAAGGAGCAGGCGCGGCCACGGTAGTCACGGCCGAGCGAGGCGTCGGCCGACCAGCCGAGAGGCTGGCCTGGTTCCTTCGACGGGTCGGCGAGCAGCGAACGGCGATCGGAACAGAGGCAGCTCGGCTATGGCGACAGCAAATGGAGGAAGGGAGAGAGAAAGGCAGAAGCAAGCAGCAACCGATTCGAGCTCGAGGCCAGCGGACGGTGGCTCGCTAGCGTCCTGGCAGTGAGCAAGGGTGGTGGCGGAGCTGCTGTGGTGGTTGGTGAGGCGGCGGCGCGGCAACGAGCAGGCAGTGGTAGCTCCGTAGCCGACCAAGCAGAAGCCAATGAAGAAGAAGAAACAGCAGAAAAGAGGAGAGAGAGAGAGCAGCGTCGAAGCAGCAGCGGTGAGAGAGAGAGAGAGAGGCTGCATTTTGAAAAGTCAAACAAAAGAGAAAATGGGAGGAAAGGACAGGGGGCAGAGGGAGGGCAGAGGGAAGAGACCGGAGGGGCAGCGGCGAAAGCAGAGGAGAGGGGACGCGAGAGGGGGAGCAGTTGTGGCAGAACGGGCGGAAAAGAGGAAGAGAGGAGAGAGAAAAGGGAAGAGAGAGAGAGAGACACGCACGTGGGAGAGAGAGAAAAGAGGGAAGGGAAAATAGCGGGGTCTTGTGTCCGAAATTCGGCTTCGCAATCCTATATCCGACGTTTTCGAGAATCTGAAAAATTTGAAAAATAATGAGGACAAAGTCTGATAATTAATCCTGATGTCCCAAAAGTCCAATATCTGAATTTGGATAGAAATCGTGGCCAAGTCAATCAATTATGACTCCAACGTGTCTCAAACTAATGGATGGCTTTTTCAAGAATCTTGCGTTCACGAAATATCTTTAGTAACATTTCCCCTTCGGTTAATAGCTCCTGAGTGATTAGTTCAGAACGCAACCAACTAGCAATGTATTGATCACTACATATTCATAACATCCGTCATGGGTCGAAAAATTCAGGACATCACAAGGTGAGCACGCGATGGACTCACCAATACGCAGGAGCGAATGCAGGACTTGAGGAGGAGATAGAAGGTGAGGAGGTCTGGATGGGACGCATCACGGAACGTGAGGTCAAAGTGGGACGTTGCACTGCAGAGGGGACGGCCATCGAAGTGGGCGTTCAGACAGCGGTCTAGGGCAAGGGTGAGCGGTTTTGGCAGGAAGGAGAAAAGCATGATATTGGACGGTAGAGGGAAGAGAGACAGACTTATTGCTCCATACAAGAGGAGCTCGGTCTGTCATATCATGAGCACTAGGGCAACAAGCAGTGTAACCATGAGGCAATTCTTCTACAAAACGTAGGAATTAACAAGCGTTAAAAGCATCTAAGTTCACGAATTACACGGCCAAGTATTTTCCTGATGGAACTACGTTTAGTTGGCATATTATTCATACATGGAGAAAAGAAAATCATGGGATACACAAGTTCATGATCTCATTGTTATCTAGAACTTGGTCTTGGTCAGAAAATTGTTGGAGCACTTGAAGAAGTTGAGAATGATTCAAGTTCTATTTCAGTGTCGACATCATCAACTAGCTTCTCGGATGGATAGAGAAGCGGCTTTGAGGGCAGTTGCAATTTATCAACATCTCCTTCAAGTATGCACCAAAGGGCAACTACTGCCATCTTCCTAGTTATCTCGCTTTTCTCTTCTACTATTTCCATTTTAACCTCATTTTCTTTGTTGAGTTGATCATAAACCCACAAAGGGAAATAAATTTGACTTGAATGGTCAGCATTTGCATTTACATTTCTCCTCCTACAGCCATTTCCATCAACATCATCCCAAAATTGTAAACATCAGCTTTGTAAGAGACACCACCAATGTCCTTGTAGAATAGCTCTGGAGCCATATAACCTAAGGTTCCTTTCGCAACAGTCAATGATATTATGCTATGGTCCATAGGATGAAGTTTTGCAAGCCCGAAATCATAATCTTTGGGAGTAAAATTTTGATCAAGAAAAATATTGTGAGGCTTGATATTAAAGTATAGAATTTGCACTTCATTGCTACTTCTAACTATTCCCTTGTATATGGAATCATATCATTCACCTAATTTATGCTTGAAATTTTTGGTGATTTTCTTAATATCTAAGTAAGAGTACCTTATGGGTAAAAAGTTGTTATGAGCTTGTAGGAAGTCTTCGATAGTTTTGTCGATCACCTTGTGTCTTCTCATCCACTTATAGACTAAAAACACCAACACACATGGAGCTCCAAGTATGAATTTTGTTGCGATGAGGTGGCCTGCGGAGGAATTGGACCATAGATTAGCTTATTGTAACAATTTTTTTCAAATACAGTTGTTTTAGGAGTGCTTCATAACTGTGAGGAGAAAAGGATTAGTCGTACTCAAGACAAAGGCGAGATTCGTAACTGCATTTAGTGCAACATTATTTGTGGTACTCGGCGTGGAATTACATGTAGAAATAAAGAGAATTTGTTCGAGATGACTAAAAGTGACTTATTCAAATTAGCGACCAATCAATGAAGAACTAAATCTATCATTTTAGTGGTTAAACATAAATGAAAAGCCACACTAAGCCATAACCCAAGTCAAAGATAAATTCATACGATCACGGCAAAGTGCAAAGATGCACTTTTGTCGCAACAGGGAGACAGGTTAACTAAAGAACAGTCAAACGAGTTTCACTCATCTAGATAGCGCTCAGATCAAACTTTATTCTATCCACTAGTGAAATTAATGTTATCGTAGAATGATCTTTTCTCTTGAAGAAAGACGATTTCACTTTTGTTCCCCTAGATGCACCAATTGATTTCACAAGTTCATGAGTCACTTGTGCGGAGTTCTAATTTATAGACATCATCCAATATGTGCTCAATTTATTCACCCACATAAATAGAAGCCATGCAAGGGGCAGGAGCTACAGCCAAATCTAACATTTTCCCCCCAAACAAATATAAAGGAGTAGTGTCAAATCCAAAAACGCTCCATGGTTTGCAAAATAAAAAAGAACAACGCTGCCGAATCTACTAAATTTTTTTACTTAAAAGTAATGAGACAATTTTCTCAACATTTGGGTCCGATAAATTACAATATCCAATTGAACCTTGCCACATAACTCAGAAAGTAAATTTTGTAAGATCTCTCGGTAGAGCTCTCGTGCAAGAAGAGGAGGAGGAAGAAGAAAGAGAAAAGTTTCGGGGAAAGTCGCTTTCTGGAGTGATAGTGACCGCACCCCTTCTTTCGGTATCTGAAATCTAAGAAGCAAAATGGAAATCTTCTGTCTGGCGGATGAAGCCTCTCATAGTGGAGATTGAATCCCTCCGCCATCATGTTGTGGAGGTCCATGTATGATAAGTTCACCCTACAAACCGGTGCAAATAACATCATGGTTATGATGCAATACTCCTCGATGTCCCCCACACTTAGATCACCCCCGAAGTATAGCACATGAGTACATTTTCATTTGAGAAACACTGGGAGTCGAGTCGATGGAGTGTGCTCCCTCGATACTTCACTTGGTATCAAAATACTAAATAGAAGCAACAGGTTGTGAGCACTTCACAAAAGCCACCGTCATTGCTGAGACATCACAACGATGGTATGAATTGATGTTCCAGAAGTTGGGGCGCACCGGTGAGTAATGAGGGAGAGACGAGCAATTTCCCTTTTGAAGGCCATCATCAACCACCGTCATGGAACTAGAGAAGTTTTCTTCATTCATATAGTAATTATAACGGATCGACTTTACATAATATTGACTAGCATATATATATATATGACAATGCAATTATTTTCGCAAGCTAGCTCATGATTTGGATGGCCACAACATTTTGAGTCGTCTTTCGATCGAAAGGGGTAGTTTATATTATGGATCTTATTGCAAGATGAAGGGGTGTACAAATGACTGTTCCTCACACCACAGCTGATTCCTAGTAGTAGAACATGCATTGTGAGATGGAAATCATGGTGCATAAATATGGAGCCGACAGAATGTATCATCTCTCTTTTGTTTGATCTAATGCAATGAAAGTTCAGCTAATTAGTAATGCGATGCAGGGTCAATATATATTATGAATGAAAAAGAAGACTTGGAGTCGTCGGTCATCGATACGTCCAAGTCAACCAATAAAACAAAGTCGAGCAAAGAAACAGTAAAAGATGTGGACCAGCTAAAGTTTTATTATAGTAGTGGCAATTACTTGGAAATTGTTGTACATGCAGTCAAGCGAACATAACACGGTGGAAGATTGATTCGTTGATAGTTTTAACATTAATTAGAAAGGAAACTTCCCTGCGGTAACCATGTTTAATATTTTTTGGCAATACGTAAAAATGAATCAAATCAAAATCCTTTTAAGAAAAGCATCTGGTTCTGTATTTTAATTCAAATTCAATATTTTGTAAGTTTCTCATTTTAAATTGTGAGAACGAAAAGAAAAAGAAATTGCTCATCAAAGTTTTGAATAATGATTTTATTTAAGCCATTACTTGTTTGCTTTAATAGATCTAGCAAACCTGGCTAGAAAGTCAAATATGTCATCATCACCAAAATTTAGTCTCGATCCTAAATCTAACTTTTCGGTTTGTTCTTATTATCATGTTAGATCCCCGTTTATTTTCTTCAAAGTTTACAAGTTATTCAACTTGTATACCATCTATTAAAAATCTTGCCTAATATTGTCTTTTACTCATTGTCCTTTATTGTTAATATGCATCTCCATATATATGGTACATTCAACAGTCTGCCTTCTGTGTAGCTTCTCTCTACCTTCTGTGTAGCTTTTGCTTAAACCCTAACCATGGATCCCCTCCATCTCCTCCTCATGGATGTCCTGACCACACCCACTACAAGAGATGATGCTTCTTCTCCCAGATACCTCCTCTTTCGCTACGTGCATTAGCTAACTCCCCCTTGCTGCTCTGCCTTAGTCTCTCCACGGTGAACCCCTGTCGTCCCCTTTCAGTAGAAGGAACCCTCTTCAACTCGACAAAGCAAAAACATTTTCCCAGGAACCACGCGGCATCCTCCCTCTCTCGCACGAAGTTCCCACCACCTTCGCAGTGCAATCGCACCGCAGAACCAACACCTATACCCAAGAAGTATTAGCAGCAAAAGCACAGCACCCTGCCATCATCTTTAATGGCAGTAGAGCACAATGCCTTCGAACGACTGAAGTCTCTCTGCAACAAACTTGGCTTTCCCTGTTGCCCCCTTCAGTAGAAGGAACCCTCTTAAACTCGACAAGGCAGAAACACCTTCCCAGGAACCACGCGGCATCCTCCCTCTCTTGAACGAAGTTCCCACAACCTTTGCAGCCCAACTGTATTGTAGAGCCAACATCTGCATACCCAAGAAGAATCTGTAGCAAAAGCACAGCACTCCACCATCATCTTCAATGGCAGCAAAGCAAAATGCCTTTGAACGACTAGAGTCTCTCTGCAACAAACTTGATAATCTCCTGCACACCCAAAAATTAGAGATCAGGGATGAAGACTTCTCTGAAGCAAAACTAGGGGAATGCTGATTTTCTCTAATGGGCCAACTATACAAAAATCCCAACCTTAATCACCAAACCCTACTCATAGCGATGAAAAAAGCTTGGAGAATGGAAAACGTTAGTATGACACCCATGGAACATGATGTATTTTGCTTCAAATTTAATAATGAGGAGGATAAGCAAAAAGTGCTCAAAGGGGGACCCTGGTGTTTTTCTAACCACCTGTTATTGCTAACAACATGGGAACCGGATACCCCCCCACATTGCTACAAGTTCACGACATGTGCATTCTGGGTGTGCATCTTGAGACTTCCCACTGAATGGAAGTTCGAGGGCCTCATGAAGAAAATAGCCAGCAAGATTGGCAAAGTTCTAGAAGTCAGAATAGAGGAAAGAGGCTCGGTTGCCCAGAGAGTTGGCTAAAGTTAAGATTGATGTCAACACTGAACTAATTGTTGGGCAATCGACAACCCATGATGGCAAGAAAATCTAGCTAGATTTCAAATATGAGCGGCTCCCTTCTACTACTACTCTTGTGGAAAGCTGGGCCACTATGCGAGTTCTTGCAAAACTATCCCATATGTAGAAGCAAACTTCAATACCAAAATGGGGAGCACCTATGGCAATTCGCTGCGGGCTGAAGTGTAGGACCATAGCCCCTTCTAGGATGCTTTTTATGAGGAAAAAGTAACTAAAGATAGTGGCCAAGAATCAGAAATGGTCCAGGACACACAAGACAGGCCTCCCCCCACACTATTGCTGACAGATGTAGGCATGACGAACCCCTGTAGGGTAGGGACTAGCTCGGACCAAGCCCATTCAGAGCCCAGAAGCGTGCAAGCCACTGTAGGCTAGCTTCAACAGGCTGGCAAAGATATTCTTCTACTCCCAGCACCCCCTCTCCATCAGGCCCACACAGGATCACTCAAAAAGAAAGATACTAAAGGCCCAAAAACATCTTCTAACAAGAAACAACGAAGATTTAGCCTTTATGGTCCCAAAAACATTAGTTTGGACAGACTGGATGAATCGAAACTCACGGATACCCCTATAGGTCTCCTTGATAATGACTCTGACCGAGCTGTAGTGGCTAGCCCTAAATAGCCACAAGGGGATAGATGAAGATTAAATGTTGGAATTGTCAAAGGGTGGGTACACCCTTGACAATTCAAGAACAGCAAACCCTAGTGGCTATGCATCGGCCCGCGATGGTGTTCTTGATGGAAACCAAAAATCAAGAACCCCACTTTCAGAGAATCAAAAGGAGACTAAACTTTACCCAATACGAAGTCGTCAACCCAAGGGGTATTGCTGGTGGTTTGGCCCTATTTTGGGACAATCGAGTGGAGGTACAAGTAGAGGAGCATTGGAGCACTTTGTGAATATCAGATGCAAAAATCGAGAAGACGATAAAACCACACAAATAACTTTTCTTCATGCCCCCTACAACCTATGCCAAAGATTAGCTGTTTGGGATATACTTCGCCAAATTAACTCCTCAACTAGGCTGCCATGGATTTGCACGGGAGATTTCAACAAAGTGTTATTCCACTGAGGGAAGAGAGGAGCTTGCTTTGCTGATCGCTCATGCATGGCAGCTTTCCGAGGACTGCTAAATGACTGCTCTCTCATGGATATAGAGAGCAAGGGTTGTTCCTATGCTTGGTCGAACAACAGGGAGGGCAGTGCTAACATAAAGGAACGGCTGGACAGGGTTCTTTGTATCGTGGAATGACGGATTTTGTACTCGGAAGCTGAAGCTTTTGCCTTACTAGCTATAGGCTCCGACTATAACCCTATTCTCTTATTCTTACAAGCTGAGAAAGTGAGAAGAAAGAAAGAGTTCAAGTTTGAATCCTTCTGGCTTGAAAATGCTGAATGTAAGGAGGTTATCAAGAAAGCGTGGGGATCAATACACCAACAAAACTGGATGCTCCCTAAAAAGATTTGTGCCGTGACTACAGCATTAACAAATTGGAGTAAGAGATCTTTCCCTAATGGGCACCGGAGAATCACCCAACTCAAACAAGAGCTACAAACCCTGATTAATAGTGAGAGCTACCTAGAGGAGAGAGCAAGAGTTAAGGATATTAAAGCAGAAGTTGAATGCCTGTGGCAGCAAGAAGAGCAGTATTGGGGGCTGAGGTTGAGAATTCAATGGCTCAAGGGGGGAGACAGGAATACCCGATTCTTCCATGCCACTACTATATAACGCAGACAAAGGAATAGGATCTCAAGGATCAAGACGGAGGATGGCAGTTGGATCTCTACACCTGACCAAATCAAACATTCTATTTTGGCCTACTATCAACACCTCTATCAATCGGAAGGTCAAAGGGACTTTTTACTCCTTGATCAATGCACACAAGTGATAACAAGTGAGATGAATAGGTTGCTAGTGGATGATGTCTCCGAAGAAGAAATAAAGACAACAAGGCGCTGGGACCAAATGGCCTCAATGACCTATTCTACCAACGAAACTAGGACAGCCTAAAGAAGGACATCATGCTGGAAATTCAGGAATTTTTCAAAACCAACATCATGCTCCCTGAACTCAACAGAACTAGCATAACCCTAATCCCGAAAACCCAAAACCCTAAATCTTTAAACCAATACCGCCCCCATAAGTTTGTGCAATTTCGGGTATAAAATTATAGCAAAAGTGCTTGCCAACAGGCTTAAACCCATGCTAACCTAGATAATTGTAAAAGAACAAAGTGCCTTTGTAGGCGGGAGATTTATCTAAGACAACATTTACACAGTCCAAGAGGTTTTACATCAAATATGCACTATAAAGAGAAGAAGAAAGTTCCAGGCTATTCTAAAATTAGATATGAAAAAAGCCTATGACCGTATAGAATGGGATTTTTTGGAGGCATGCCTATTGAAGATGGGCTTTCATGCAAAATGGGTCGGGTGGGTAATGCAGTGTGTAACGACTACCTCCATAAGTGTGAAGGTAAATGGCAAGCCCCTAGCCTATTTTCGACCATCTTGTGGGATTAGGCAAGGGGACCCCCTGTCCCCATACCTATTTATTTTAGTGGCCAATGTACTATCTATACTACTTGGGAAAACAATGAAGGACTACAGCCTGAGGGGAATCAAGCTGGATAGATAGTGCCCTACTCTCTCCCACCTCCTCTTTGCTGACGACTCGATCTTCTTTCTAGATGGGACGGCCTTGGAATGCCAAAATCTGTCTTCAATTCTACACCAGTATTGCATGGCATCAAGACAACAAATTAACATAAACAAGTCAGGGATACACTTTAGCTAGGGCTGTCCCTAGCCCCTAATGAGAAATATGGCGCAAACTCTGAGGGTATCGAAGAAACATACTTTTGCTTGGATTATGGGGCGAGTCAACATGAAACTGGAAGGCTGGAAAGAGAAGCTGATCTCTTGCTCGAGCAAAGAAATCCTTCTAAAATCAGTGGTATAAGCCATACTGCAATATGCCATGTCAGTGTTCAAGATTCTCACTTCCATTTGCAAGGCGATTGAGAGGAGAATAGTGCAATTCTGGTGGAAAAATAGCACGCATAGCGTGGGAAATTCACTGGAAATGATGGGAGCTAAGGAAGATCGAGGGAGGATTGGGATTCGGGGATATGATGAATTTTAACAAAACTTTGTTGGCTAAAAAAGCATGGAGGCTAAGCACAAATCCCACATCCCTATGGGGGCACCTATGCAAAGGAATGTACTATCCATCTACCGATATATGGCCTGCAAGGAAAAGACAAAGATCTTCTTGGGGGTGGATTAGTCTACTTGCTGGTCGGGATGCCATCTCCCCTGCTACGAGGTGGATGGTTGGGAATGGTACAAATATTAAACCTAGGGAGGACAGGTGACTCCCAAACGGCATCATACATGGCCCAGTAAACCAGCATGAGGCCCCACTCGTGTTGGGGTTTATCTCACTACTAGAGGGAAACTGGAATCTCCCTCTCATCCAGGAATACTTCGATGAATGCACAGTCCAGCAGATTATGGTGACAGCCCTAAACCCACACTTCGAACAGGACATTCTAGTCTAGACAGGTACGCATGCAGGTAGTTACACAGTCCAGAGTGTGTATATGACCATCCAATCGCTAACAACTGACAAACCACGGAATACCGCCTCAGTATCATACACCCCCCTAGCAGATTGTGAAAAATCCTATGGCGCCTACACTTTCCCCCCAAAATCAGATTTTTCAGATGGAATCTTTGTAATTTGGCCATCCCAACAACAAACAACCTGTTTTGGCGGACGTCATACCTAACCTTCTTTGCTCGCTGTGCCAAGAAAGCCCTGAGACCATCGAGCACCTATGCTTCCGCTGCCCCCCGGACAAACTCTGTTTGGTCACACCTGAACCTGTGTTTCCAGATACCACAACCCAACTTCAGCTGAATTGAAGACTAGTTACTGCAAACAGAGAAGAAGGGTGGCTTACCGACACTGGAGATGCTGGCCTCTGCTCTGTGGGAACTCTGGAAGGTGAGAAATGAAGTGGTCTTCTAGTGCTGAGTCCCACACATCGATGAAATCTTGGACAAAGCTGCAACGTCCCTACATAGCTTCTCCGCTTGGACACCAGCAAGGGGAAAATCCAGCTTTTACAAAAACCAGTTGAGCTCGTGGAACCCTCCCTCGACACCCACCTTCAAAATAAATCTGGACGGGGCTTTCCTCCTAAGCGACATCGGGGGCTTGGCGGCTTGGCTGTGCCGTGATTCAGCCGGACGATCGCTGCACGGTGGGGCTCGATCGGTCCTAAGACGTCCCCCATCCTCGTTGAAGCTTGGGCGCTTTTGGATTCCCTAACTTTCCTTCGATCCCGACCAGATCCGATTCCAGCTAAGGGTTTTCCAACCCCCTCTCCCCCAGGCGACGCCGTTTCCATCGAGACTGATTGCCAGGTATTAGCTGAAGCAGTGGTCCACCACCAGATTCTCACGTGGGAGGCATGGGTCCAAGTCCAACAGTGCAGAAATTTTCTGTCGCATTTGCCCAATATTCAGGTTGTCTTTTGTAACTGTGAGGCTAACACTATTGCTGACTGGGTTGCTAAAACCCATCACGAGAATTGTTTGCCCTTGGATTGGGTCCAATCCCCCCCAGTTTATCTCTGGCACCTATTATGTACTGACACCCAACGCTCGGGCCTCCCTACTTTGGAATAAATCAATGCAATTTCTATTTTGACCAAAAAAAAAAATTATGCATCTCCATGACTCAAAATGCCAATATTGCATACCAGTCCTAATATGCATGTCATTACTAATAAATTAACACATATTCCACATTTATATATATCACCTATCGTGATCAATACTGTTGAGCTAATTCCACTCAGCCCTCTAGGATTTCTGCATTATTTCATTCAACCCCCAACAATTTACGTTGTCCTAGTCAACATCCTATACTTTGATTTTTAGTCATAGTCTGATTAAAAAATTCTAGCATGATCTCCCGACCATAGAAATTGAGGGTAAACGACACCAGATGTTCAATTTCTAACCAGATGTTCAATTTCTATCCTTCGGTAAAGGCAAAATAGTTGGCCTGCTTTGTCTTTCTTCTTTGAAATAAGAGAGCCGATTTTATCAAATCAACTTTTTTTTTCTTTCGAAATGCATGTAAAAACAGTCACATGCATGGGGCCTTGGTTCATGGACCAACAGCCTTTGGAAAACTTTTCCCCTCTAGTCCATTCGACCTAATCCATTTGGTATACAATCCTAGGGTTGGATTATTCAACGGGATTTCTCTGTATGCATGTAATATCTTTGGTAGAGTGTCAATTTATTTTCCATCAAAAATAAAGTTGCTGAAATGATAAAGTAACAACTGTAGTATGTGAATTTCTATGTTAAGTCTAGCATTATAACAACTAATTTTAAATAAATAGGGATTCAGACCATACTGACTGATCATCAGGCATTCTCTACGGTGCTTAGATTTTTTTTTTTGCCCACCTTTATTTCCTCGAGATTTAAGAGAAAACAAGTTGATAAAAGCTCAAAATGGTATTTTCAAGAATGAGCAATAAGGAATTCACTTGACTTGAAGGAAAATGAGCAAAATAAGCTCCTATTTATAAGAGATTTTTGCGTTTTAAGGAAAACCTTTTGAAGGAGTAGAATGAGCACAAACTTCCTTCAAAGGTAAAGTTTGGCCCCTAGAAAGGCTAAATGGGCCTTTTGATGAGCTGAAATGGTCCTTTGCAGGGCCTGACCTATCCTTTGCAATGCAAGCTCACCTTCAAGCTTTGGTGTTGAGTAGGGCCCTCATTGTGACTACTACATGGCAACTAAGTAACACCAACACCAACATGTGACATGCTACAGAACACGCTACCATGTCATTTTAAAAAAAAATAGAGAAGTCCGACACATTGGGACACATTGTATATTAAATATTTATTTTTATATATAGACGATAAATTGTCATTTTTATGATTATTTTAATCAAATTAATTAGATTCAAATTTACAAATAAATAATTAATAAAAAAGAATTTAGAAAGAATTTATACTAAAAATACTAATCTATCATTTGTTAATATCATTTATTATTTCAATTTGACTAATTCAGCTATATTTCATTCCAATATTCCATAAAAATTGGAGGAAAAAAAAACAAGCAATCCACATTCTGGACTTGTATGTCAAAAGAGAAAAGAAAAAAAGCTTGAGGGGAATTGTGTGTCATGGAAAGGGAGAGTCAGAAGAGAAGAAAATATTAGGTTTTTTTTCTTTCCCTCTTTATAATTTTAATAATTTTTTTTATTTTTGTACATATTTTCATCTTGACTCCTCATTTATTGAAAATTTTCAAAATTGACCCCATGCATGTCGAAATCACATATTGAAATTCTAGACTTGTGTGTTGGAAGAGATGACCATATGTCGTATTTTCTGACACCTGTTGACCATGTGTCGGAGCATGTCGCACACATGTAGGAGTGTCAAACACAATATAAGGATTCTTAGAAAGTGTTGGTATATAAGGATTCTCAGAAAATATTGGTGCTAAACCCTCTTCCCTCTGAAGAGCTCCCTCTACCTCTTGTGGTAGCTATACCAAATCCAAAAAACCCTAACCCTAATATTTCTTCAGCTCTGTCCTCTGAATCCAACAATGGAGGAATACACCCCCTCCACAATCCGTCCCCATCTCCCTCCTTAATTCCAACCCACACCCACACCCATGCATCGCTAGTTTCTATCCCTCTCTCTCCATCGAAAAAACCTAGAAAACCGACATACTACTTCTTGTGACTAGCGGCAACTACCCACACCTATCCCCCCACAAATCTCGTCCCACCATGCCCTATAATAAGCTCCATTGACCTTATCAAGCTTCACCAAAGCTACTCGCACAAGCTGAAATGGAAACCACAGAAGAGGAGGAAGTCAGATTAGCAATGCTATGCAAAAGACTGGGGAAATTGTGGTCACAGCAAACAATAACCTCTATAGATGATGTCATCTCAGCAAGTAAGATAAGGGAATGTCACAAAACTCTTATAGGGTAGCTATATCAGAACCCTAAAATCAATTTTCAAGCCTTTCAAAATACTATGAGAAGGGTTTAGAAGCTGGAAAATGCTGAGATTGACCTACTAGCCCCTGGAATATTTGCTGTTCGATTTGCATCAGAAAAGGAAAAAGAAAGAATAGAAACAACGGGACCTTGGTCCTTCGCAAACCACCTTCTGTTGTTGAAGCTGTGGCAACCCAACACTCCCCCAGCATGCTATAAATTTGAAACATGTAGCTTTTGGGTACATGTTCACGGATTACCAGCAGAATGGATATTGGAAGAAGTCATAGCACGTATAGTAGAGGATATTGGGCCAGTAATTGAAGTGAAAGTTGAGGCGAAAGGGTATATGCCCTACAAAATCGGGAAGGCGAGAGTAGAAATGACACTGAACATACCTCTCAAACCAGGAGCACCTTTCAGTAATAAGGGCAAGAAAATTTGGCTGGATTTTAGGTATGAACATCTCCCACATTTCTATTATTCCTGCGGAAAGTTAGGACACTATGCTCAGAATTGTGGAGAAATTACATACCAGGAAGATAGATTCCTTGACAAAAAAGACATGATGTTTGGATCGTGGCTGAAGGTGGAAGCAAACGAGTCCAGTCCGTTTTGGGATGTATATTATGGGAAGTCAATGGAAGAACCACTCGAGGAACTGAGCCCCCCTGAAACACCCACAAACATGAGAGAGCTGGTTGTCTATGAAACACAACAGGAGGCCTGTCCAACCCAAACTAGCCATAAGGACAAAGGCAAGAGAAAGGAAGCTGCCCAAGAAGACATGCAATGGAACGAAACAATGGGAGTAATTACTGATTCACAATATGAAAGGGGAGGGGAACCCTATTTGCAGAGAACCATACCAGTGGAAAGGAATGTTGTTGAAAAAAGAGGTAAAGGACCAAAAATTAGTGCTCAAAAAAAGCTGAAGAGATACTCTCCCTATACATCACAAGGGACGAGTAAGCAAGCTTTCGATGAAACTACATTACTGGAAACACCTGTGCTTACGGAGGAAGAAACAAGAGAATGGGCTATGGTGGCTAGCCCTAATAAGCCACCCAGTTACAAATGAAGCTAGTGAGCTGGAATTGTCAGGGGTTGGGCACTCCCCTGACATTCCAGGTTATTAGAGCCTTGGTGGCTCAAGAAAGGCCCGCGGTTCTATTTCTAATGGAAATTAAGAACAAGAAGGAGGTTAGTAAAAGGCTACAACGCATACTAAAGTTCCAGGACAATTTTATAGTCAATTCGAGAGGAATTGCTGGGGGATTAGCTATCTTTTGGACAGATCAGGTAACCATCTCAATTAAAGCAAATTATTTGCATTGTATACACTTAACATGCACAGATAGGGAAACAAACAATACAATGAGAGTATCTTGCGTCTATGCACCCACTGATTTCCATGAACGACTGAAGTTATGGGCTGATATATCCACAACTCAACTTCCCTTCCATGGCCCCTGGGTATGCCTTGGGGATTTCAATGAAGTGCTGTATGTATGGGAAAAAGTGGGCAAAAGGGTTGCTAAAAACTACAGAATGAAGGCTTTCCAAGATTTTCTAGATTCCAATGGACTGATGAATATTGAAAGCAAGGGTTGTGCGTTCACCTGGACAAATAATAGAGAAGGGGATGAGCAAGTAAAGGAAAAACTGGATAGAGTCCTCAGCAACATAGAATGGAGAGTGGCATTCCCTGAAGCGGAGGTCTTTGCCTTACCGGCAGTGGGTTCAGATCATAGCCCTCTATTACTGGATTTAAACCCCCAGGTGGAAAAAAGAAGAAGAGAGTTTAAATTTGAAGCGCACGGGATAGAGGACAAGAAATATGAGCATGTAATGAAGGAATCATGGTTGGAACGAGCTGCGGATGGGGAAGACCTTAGCCACAAACTAAAAAGGGTTGCAAAAAAGCTGTATATTTGGAGTAAGAGAAAATTCTCCAATGCTCGCACTACTATCCAAGCCTTAAAGGAAGAATTGCAGCAGATAGTAAATGATCCAGCAGTGAACCGTGATAGAAGGAGAGCCCAAGGGCTGAAAAATGAAATTGAAAGACTATGGTGTCAAGAGGAGATTTATTGGGGGATGAGGTCCCGAATCCAATGGCTAAAATGGGGAGATAAAAATATAAAATTCTTCCATGCAACCACAGTGCAAAGAAGACAGAGGAACCGTATAAACATGCTGAAAAACCCAGCCGGTGACTGGATGCGGGACCAAAATCAAATCAAGCAAATGGCTACCATGTTTTTCAAGGAGCTATATACTTCAGTGGGACACCGAAATATCCAACCAGTACTAGATCAGTTACCGTGTCTAGTTACAGAGGAAATGAACCAAGCACTGATCAGGGATGTCACGTTAGAGGAAATTAAGCAGGCTACGTTTCAACTAGGAGCACTAAAAGCACCTGGACCAGATGGGTTGAATGGACTCTTTTTCCAGCATTACTGGAATGAAATCAGCCAAGATGTTTACACTGAAATCAGAAAATTTTGGAGGGATGGTACTTTGAATCCAGAACTGAATATGACCATCATTACCCTTGTGCCAAAAGTTCAAAGCCCTGAATAGGTGGATCAGTTTCGCCCTATCAGTTTGTGCAACTTCACTTATAAGATCATCTCGAAGGTAATAGCTAATAGATTAAAGCTTTACCTCCCTCAACTGATAACTATGGAACAAAGTGCGTTTGTAAAAGGGAGATTAATTCAAGACAACATACTGCTTGTACAAGAAGTACTACACCAGCTATGAACAAGAAAGCGCAAAAGGAAATTCCAGGCAATCCTAAAGCTGGATATGAAAAAGGCCTATGACCGAGTAGAGTGGGACTTCTTAGAGGCTTGTATGACAAAGATGGGTTTTAGTGAAACCTGGGTTGCGCTGGTTATGCAGTGTGTATCTCCTATTTCGTACAGTATTAAAATTAATGGGCAGCTTCTACCGTATTTTAACCCGTCCAGAGGAATTCGTCAAGGCGACCCACTATCTCCCTATCTGTTTATCTTGGTAGCCAATACCCTGTCCCATCTACTTAACAAAGCAGTGGAAGAAGGTAGCATAAAAGGAATTAGCCTAAATAGGGTGTGTCCTACTCTGTCCGACCTTATGTTCGCAGATGATCTTATCCTATTTATGGATGGAAAAATCACAGAATGTCAGAACTTTGTTACTGTCCTCAATCAATACTGTTATGCATCGGGGCAAACTATCAGCCTAAATAAATCAGGTATGTTTTTCAGCAAAGATTGCCCACTTACCCTGAAGCAAAGCTTGACAAACGAAATGAGAGTTGCAGAACTGGAAAAATCAGGGAAATACCTAGGTATTCCCTCGAACTAGGGGAGGTCAAAAAAGGAGATGTTTGCTTGGATCACGGCCAGAGTGAACAAAAAACTTGAGGGTTGGAAAGAAAACTTGATGTCTAGGGCAGGGAAAGAAGTGTTGATTAAAGCAGTAGTACAAGCGATACCGCAGTATGTCATGTCAGTTTTTAAAATACCACTATCCATATGTCGGGCCATTGAGAGGAAAATCGCTGACTTCTGGTGGAAAACGTATGAACAGCACAAAGGAGTCCATTGGAAGAGGTGGGATTTGTTAAAAGAGAAGAAAGCTGTGGGGGGCCTTGGCTTTCGCGACCTCATCAACTTTAATGAAGCTATGTTGGGAAAGCAAGCTTGGCGATTGATTAAACAACCGGATACCCTTTGGGGTAAGGTATTTCAAGGTCTTTACTACCCAAACAGAAACCTACTACAGGCCGGTAAAGGGAGTAACCCCTCTTGGGGATGGCTTAGTATATTGAAAGGGAGAGACACTATCCTACCTTCACTAAGGTGGACTATTGGAAATGGTGAGAAAGTAAAAATCCGTGAGGATAATTGGCTACCAAGAGGAATACTTAACGGCCCAGCAAATCGAGAAGATCCAAAAATGGTGTCGGAGCTGATAGATGTGGAGAACAAGTCATGGAAGGAGGACAAAATTCGGCAACTAGTTGACCAGGATATAGCCGCAAAAATACTCTCAATTCCACTAAGCAGTAACAGGGCAGAAGATAATGTAGTATGGACACATACTAAGATAGGGGTATACACAGTCAAAAGCGCATATCAGTGCACATACCCTCAACAAAGCAGGTCAAAACAATTAGAAGCCTCTTCCTCTTTCCAGACACCACATTCCCTATGGCGCCGCATTTGGAATGCTCAAACACAGCCGAAGCTAAGACACTTTCTATGGCAATTTTGTCATAATGTATTACCAACAAGGGAGAACCTTCGAAAACGAAACATCATACCTCACGATCAGTGCGCAATGTGTCAAAGCCAACTCGAAACAAGCGAGCATTTGTTTCTCCTCTGTCCATGGTCAATACAAGTATGGCAGCACCCGGAAATCAACATAGACATAAATAAGAGACAGATCACCTGAATAGAAGACTGGATCGACAAGTTTCAACATGAAAAGGTACCTTTCGAGCTACTAATTCAGCTTCTATGGCAGATTTGGACAGGCAGGAACGCCTTCATCTTTCGCGGACAACAAATCAAGCCGGCACACCTGGTCGATTTTGCAGCAGCTCAACACAGAAACATCAGCACATGGACGACCCGAAACAGCAGAAAAACAGCAAGCAAAACGGAAGTACCTGTCAAATGGAAACCCCCAGCTCGTGGGTCTCTCAAGTGGAACATAGATGGGTCGTTTTGCCGAGAAGAAGGAGAGGCCGCAGTAGCAGGGGTCTGCCGGGATCACCGAGGAAGAATGCTCACTAGCTTTGCGCAAATCGTCGAGGTGGAATCACCAATTCAAGCAGAAGCGGAAGCTGCTCTTCAAACCCTACGATGGCTGTCGGAACAAAGAAGGGAAGAAGAAGAAACCCTTAGCTGGGAAATAGAAACCGATAACTTAGAACTCGTACAGTTGATAAGCAAGTTAGTAGATTAGCAGCAACTCCTCCAATTCCAGGCGTGCGAAGCTGAAGACTCCTTCTGCTGGGAAGTACAAGCCCACCTTCGAGAAGCCCAAGCCCTCCAAGCAAATCTGTGGCCCATCAAGTTTACCCATTGTAAAAGAGATGCAAATAGAGCAGCGGATTGGGCTGCAAAGGCCCAACGCAACAAAAGGGTACCCGCGAACTGGGCTCAACACCCCCCATCAAGCCTCATCGAAATTTTATATTCGGATGTATCTCACCTTCCTCCTTAGTAATGAAACTTATAAACTTTCGACTAAAAAAAAAATATTGGTGCTCCCAAGCATGGCAATAGCTAGTTGACTAGACTTTTTTGTTCTTGTTAAAATAGACTTTGATTTTAATTGAAACTCAGGAGTTGTTAAGCAAAAAGTCCGACAGAGGAGCATCTAAACACAAAAGGCCCCAAAGAGGTTGGTAGGATTAGCTATCCAAAAGGAGGAGAGATTATTTGAACGAGGGGGCCTTGCGACCCAATCAATTACTTAGATCGCAGACCGGTAACAATGGGCCAAGGAGATATGCTTGAATTGGGCCATCCGGGTCTGGGCGTCTTCGAACAGCGCATGAGTCTTCTCCTGTACTTTTTTTCTTTAACAGACTTCTCCGTGGCAACCTCTCTTGTACTTGACCGTTGCCATTTTTTGTTAAAAATAAAATTTGGCTTTTGGCCCAATTATGACAATTCGCCTCTCTCTCATTAACCAACCGATCGACCCAAATATTTCATGCATGGAAACTTACGACTTGAACTTTCCAAAAATACAATCCAACTTCTTAAAAAGCGTTGGGATCATCAATTCATATGAAATAAGTTGGATGCACAATTGGGAACTTGGGAGAAAAAGTTACAATATCCCCCTCTAGAGAACTCCCATTGAAGTGATCCTCAAGAAGTTAAAAAACTCACAACCAATTGTTTGTGATCGTTGTACCTACTCTATGACAAACGCAATTTTCTAGATAGGCTCAAGATCGGACTGGTATTGTTAAAAGTTGCAATTTTTTGTGATCCAACAGTCCAACTTGGTCAAGCAGTCACCGTTGGGAAGCTCTCACATAGCATGATCCAATTGTATCCTTCATTTGAAATTTTGATGAAGTTGACTTTAGGCCAAAATTGGGTCAAATCCCTGTAAAAGATTAGGTATATACAACATCTACCTAAACACGTTACCCTTACTAAATCTAATTCAAAACTGGCTAAAATGCTATCAACCACCTCCCTTCTCCGCCAACATCATGATCATTTGAAATTGAAAATTGCTCGTCGGCACCAAAGATGGGCTTTCATCGGTTTTTCACTTCACCCATAAGTGAATGTTGTCATGCTTTCGATTTTAATATATGCGCCTTGAGCGTTACAATTGCAATTTATTAGTAATGGATGAAGGGAATTTTTACTATATCTGACTAAATCACACATGTACTCTCTTGTTTTCAACAGTCAATTTAAACTGAATATTTTTTCGGAGAGAAGAGAGCTTCGTCGACGTTATGTAAAGTTTGGATACACATGTTTTAGGCTGCATGGAAAGGAGAAAGAAAAATACGCATTATTTTAACAAGAAATCAAAAAGAAAAATCTTATCATTAATGCTCCAAATGTTTCACAAAAAATAAATGATTTGAAAAATATTTTCCAAAAAATGATTGTTTGAAATAATTAGTCGATAAAAAATGTTTTCTTTGCTGACAATAATTTATATTAAATATTTTCATGGACGATGAAAATATTTTTTGTTCATTTTTTTTGTGACTTTATAAACTATCATTTTTAGGAAAATATTTTTTAAATTATTCATTTTCCACGAACAAATGTAGCCTAACATTTTAGGTAGAGATCGTTTCATTCAGTGAAACCTTTATAAATTGCATTGTCAATCTTGTATTTACTTGCTCCAGCAATTGGGGAAATTATTTTGCCTTCAGCTCCATCACCTTCACAACTATACGAATCGTTTACTTCAGGAAGTGAAGACGTAAATGAGTTTAGGCAGCCTATACGAGCTTAACATGTACTATCGTGCTAGTGAATTTGTCGTCGCTTGACTATAGTCTGATGGGGCTTTTCGAGGTAAAAATTACCTCAACCAACATTATTAGACTAGTTAATAATAAGATATTTTCTAATCTAATGATTGGATTTAACATTTCGCATAGTAACATATTCATTTGGGTCTCATTGGAAAGATAAATATTTTGAACTCATTTAGTATTATTTAGTTTTGTCTCTTGACTAGTGAGTACAAGTTTCCATTGACTAGCTAGCTCTATATGTTTCATGTAAAATCATCAAGTTCAAAAATAATTTCGCAATTTTGCTCACAGTTTTATAGATTTGTCGTTGAACATATGCACAAACGGCTAGAAGTAGATGCTCATTAGAGTAAGTGAAACAATCCAAATTTGATTTGAATATGTTTTATTTCATAATGCCATTGATAACCATGCTTTTTATCAAGCACATACATCCAATAGAACAGGGATCGACTCTAAGTCAGGTAGCGTACTTAGCCTTGTAGTCCTTCCAGAGCTGGTCAACGCTCTTGCCTAGCAGGTCAACAAAATAGTTATCGCTATAACCAGTCCTCATCTTCTTGTTCAGCTTGGCCACGAACCCCTTCCTGAGGCCATTGCAATAGTCCAGAAAGTGGGCCGTCACGTCGTAACCCTGGTCCCATCTATCGCCCTGGCCTGGCCGCACCCAGTGGCCTGGCACATACCCCGACCGGAGCCTCACAAAATCTGCAAAACCCTCGATGAGCCCGCTTGGGGCCTGACCATTTCCATTCCACTGCCACACGTGTCATCTCATGGTACAGGACCCCTGTGAACTCTCTCTTCACATCCCCTGAGAAGCCCCCGAGGTACGTGGCGCTCACATGGATCTCATCATTGATTGTGTACGCCACGCCGTCCATGTTCTCTACGAACATGCTCACTTTCGCGATACTCTTACGATCTTTGGCGACGTTCTGATGGAAGACCCTCCATATGAAATCGGTGGCCTTTGTCAGAGTCTTGAGACTGTATGGAATGCCGATATCCCTAGAGAAGCGGACATTGCCGGTACTATTGCCAGCATTGTTCGTCACGGTGTATTGCACCGCATGGCATTGCATGGAAGACAAGAGGATGACTTGCGTAGTGAGGAAGAGCATTTGGGTCGACATTGTTCAGGCTAGATAGTTGGTTTCTAGTACTTTAGGTTTGTGCTGTGCCCAACAATATTGTTGTCCAACATCGGCTATTTATAGAGAAAACAGCGATATGATACGTGGTCAGGTAGGTCAAATTTGTGATGCGAAGTAAACGCGGAAGTTGTCATATCTGGATATTGTTTTAGTGCAAGTGGAATGGATGTATGACTTAGTCCCATCTGCTTTCCCTAACTAGTCATCTAAAGCTGTCCAAGGACATAAATATTGAAATCTTAACGTAAACGTTTTTTATGCTATTAAAGTGTAAGAAAAAAAATATTTGTTTCAGCTTCTATCTTATTAAAGGTGAGAAAGACACCGTATAAGTAGACAAACAGACCGAGCCGGCTAGCCCGTTGATTTCCCAGCGTGCTCCTTAATCTCTGCTAAACCGCCTGTATCTGTTTGTATCATTTGTCAAGATCGAATCGGTCAAAGCACAGGAAAAGAGAGCGCAAAAGAGGGCGGGCAAACGGGACAAAATCTCCGTTGACTTTGAAGGTGGACTTCGTCCTTTGGCCGACCTTTAAAATCTAAATTTTTGTGGAGAGCCGGCCCTCTGTGTTAATTATATTAACTATTAGAATTGGTCTCTTTCGGCCACCGTAACTCGCGGCGCTTCTTTGCTTTTTATCTATACTTTTTGTACCACTGAGGCTGTCAGCATGTCTTTCGTGAGATCAGAATTATGTGAAAATTTTAAGATTATATTTACATTATTTTACGAGATCACGGCCAAGGTTGTCTTGATCTTCCATTATTGGTTCCATTAGAGAATGATCCATCCTATTTCCCGCTTTACTTCTATGATATCGACAGCGAGCTGCAAAAATAGGTCGAGGATACTAAAGGATGTCGACATCAGTAGGTTACTGCTTACTGATGTCGATATTGTCCAGGACTCCATATGCCCGTGTACCATGCCAATTAGAAGATGCTTCATTGCCTGTATGGAAGTTGAATACGAAGAGATGCGAAGCTGGACCACAGAGCCTACGACACTCCTTCTGCCGAACAAGTTGCTGCATTTTGGGTGGAACATAATGACCCTAATACGTTCATTGAATGGGATGAAGTTGTTCCTGCGCATTCAGCGACTCTGGCATTACTGTGGCTGATGATCCAATGCGATATCCTACTTCCTCGTGATAAGGCTGACCGGCTTCGATATTAATTTGTCAAATTTTCTCAACTATCATCCCCCGTGCATACAGACGATTTACTAGGTATATTGTGGAAATGTCATTTACACCTACATCATTGTAATAATAAGGGAGATTTCTACACAGATCTAATTGGGAATCAGTATTTGAACTCGCAAGGATTGGACCTGAAAAACCAATTTCAAAACGCAATCTTGTCATTTGGCTCATTGTCATTTGCTGCATTATAACTTGAGTAAGGTTTTTGTATTGAAATATTCAAACATTAAGCGATAATTTCATCTAATAGTTTAAATTTTTGAATGTGACATGATAGTTGATACCGAGACGTTACGAGGATGATCAACCGAAGGAGAAATGCTTTTTTACGTAGTAGTGGAGCCACCACACAAGCATGAGTTACATGAAAATTTGCTGCGTCTTTGAGTGAGACTCACTGACATAGCCGAGTGAAATCGCCACTGTTTGTGGAACATGAAGTTTTCGCAATGCTCCGTGCTTGCAATAACCCCGTTGCCTTTGAATTGCTTCCTCGCCGAAACCGTCAAGGCCTTGAAGTAGGCTTTTGCAAGCTCTAGTCCTCCACCATAGTCCTCACACAGCATTTCCAACAACTGTACAACCACATTGATCAACCAGCGAACTAGCATGTACCTTGATAAGAGCCTCATGAAATCCACGATCCCCTCAATGAGCCCACAAGGGCTTGCCCGTCCTAGTTCCACTGCCACATATGCGCCATCTCGTGGTATAAAACCCTAGCGAACACCCCCTTCACGTCCCCCATTGTACGTGGCACCCATCTGGATTGCGTCATTTCGCTCGTATGCCACGCCGTCTATCTTTCTCATCGCTCATACGATTCCCGAGGGTATTATGATGGAACCCCCTCCACATGAAATTGGTGGCAGCTGTGAAAGTCTTGCGGCCACACGGAACGGCATTGTTCATCACGGTGTGTTCCACTGCATGGTATTGCATGGAAGATGAGAGGACTACTAGCATAGGAAGAGCATTCGGGTTGTCATCCTTTAGATTAGATAAGTTGTTTTCTAGTATATTTGCGAAAGGACTTTGTTGTCCAACCTTGGCTATTTATAGATGAAACCCAGATACAACGCATGGGGCCGATAGGTTAAATGTTTACATGAAAGTGATGATAATATGGTCAGACGTGGATGTCTTTGTATCTGGATATTGTTTAATGCAAGCGATAATAATTGAACAGATTCTCATGGCTTTTTGGGGTACAATTTTTTCTTTTTCTAGCAGCTCAAAATTCTTCATTGGTTTTTGGAGTGCAGTGTGATTTTTTCGTGCATCTCTCATAATTTAAATTTAATTGAAATGATTAAATTTTGGATGCGTCATTAGATTCGTGAAGTAGTATGTATCTACTTCCATTTCATTTCAATCGGTTATACGTCAAAATGTCACTTTGTGATTTCAACGTCTTCATTTACTACAAATTTGTTGCAATTGTATGTGTTTAATTCTTTTAAACACGAGCCCGGTTCCCCTCTTGTAGAAATGAAATGCAAAATAAAAATAGTACTATGAACATATATTGCCAAATAGAACTAGTGTTTTCCAGTAGAGTCCACATGGCCATATTTTTTAAGCGCATATTTGTTACATGATAATAACATTTCTTTTTTTTTCACAGAAAATAACAACTAAAAAATATATTTTTTTAAAAGGTCGTTTATATCACTAACATAAGGATCATTTTCGCGGATAATTATATTTTTGTAAGTAATACAAACAATCATTTTTTGAATTTTTTTTCAAATAATTCATTTTTTTGCTGACTAAATGGAGCATGTGATACGACATTCATTCAATTTTCCTTAGTTGCGAATGTGATCATTGTTGTCCAAGACCTCATCTCATAGCCGATTAGAACACCTTTCTCGAATCATGAAGCGATCCGCTGGCTACAAACTTCTTTACATGTCCACCAGGCTGCATCCAACGCCGACATCCGAACTCAATCCAGACCATATAAATCAGGAATGGAATTGCGTTGCAAACGATGGTAACTCCGACTCAGGACATGCCCACGAAACAGCTGCGAGCGTAAATCTATCTGGCAAGGCCCACTCACCAGCATAACCTAAAACAAATCAACAGATTTCTTTGGACCACCCAACCGATTAGATCAGGTCATCATCGCAAGTCCAAGTAACCATATTCCTCTCGGGCATTTCGTCAAACACCTTACGAGCTGAAACTCAATCAGCATAGCCCTGTGTAAACATGTCAATCTGTGACCCAACACACACGTCAGAATCATTAGGGAAAAAGCCCATCTTCAAGCATATGAACGGAAGTGTTGACTGCTTCAAACCCATGTGATCATTGGCATTGCAAAGAGATCACGGAACTCCAATAAACCAAATGCGTTTTGTTATTAATGTCCCTAAAAATACTCTGCCCCTCCGCCCAGTCAATGGGTTTTGAATAGGGACTGATGGGCAAGTTGAGAATCAACGAGTCGAGCTACAGCTGGGACTGAGCGAGCGCGCGATGGACTCACCAACGTGCAGGAACGAATGCGGGACTTGAGGAGGAGATGGAAGGGGAGGAGGTCTGGACGGGACCCATCACGGAACGTGAGGTCGAAGTGCGAAGTCGCGCCACAGAGGGGGCCGCCATGGAGGTGGGCGTTTTGGCAGGAAGGAGAAACATTGGACGGTAGAGAGACGAGAGACAGACTCATTGCTTCATACAAGAGGAGCCTGGACTATCATATCAATAGCACTAGGGAAACTAGAAGTATAACCATGAGGCAATTCTTCTACAAAACACAGGAATTAACACATGGTAAGAGCATCTAGGTTCACGAATTACGTGGCCAAGTATGCTCCAGATGGAAATATGTTTATTTTGCATATTATTCATACATGGAGAAAAGAAAATCATAGGATGCACAAGTTCGTGATCTCATTATTATCCATAACTTGATCTTTGTCAGAAAGTTCTTAGAGCACTTGGTGAAGTTGAGAATGATTCAAGTTCTATTTTAGTGTTGACATCATCAACTAGCTTCTCGGACGGATAGAGAAGCGGCTTTGGGGGAAGTCGCAATTCATCACCATTTCCTTCAAGCATGTTTAGGACCCTCCTCATTGATGGCCGATCATTTGGCATTAACTGGATACACCAAAGGGCAACTATTACCATCTTCCTAATTATCTCTCTTTCCACTTCTACTACTTCCATTTCAATCTCATTTTCTTTGTTGAGTTGATCATAAACCCACAAAGGGAAATAAATTTGACTTGAATGATCAGCATTTGCATTTACATTTTTCCTCCTACCAGCCATTTCCATTAGCAGCATCTCAAAACTGTAAACTGTTAGGGACATCCCTTATGATGTTTTGAAGATGACAAAATAAATTAAAGTCTACTAATGTGTTTATTGAGTAACTTGGTGAAAGATGCACAAGCCGCTATGCAAATGATGGAAAGCTTCTAAATCTGGATGAAGTAGACGGAGAAGCACAGGAAGCTTCTGAGTCTGGATGAAGCAAACGCAGAAAGCCTCTGAGTCTGGCTGAAGCAGACGCAGAAAGCCTCTAAATTTGGATGAAGCAGACGCAGAACTTCAGTCTGGCAGATTCTGAGTCTGCTCGTACCAGACGGAAAACTTAAGTAGACTCAGAACATAAGTCTGTCAGACTCAGAATGAAATTACAGGATAAGATCACCAACGGTCAAGTATTTCACTTACTTTATTTATATTGATTCTGTTGTATCAAACTGATTGGCAGGATCAATCAACAGACAACTTCCAAAGAATAATGGAATACTTATGGAAGCCTGGATTCTGATTGTATGGGCGAACAGAATCCAAGGGGATCCAATCTACCTCCAACGGTCAAGGAAAGAGCCAACGATCGAGTGTGGCTTGGAGAGTATATAAGGATGGGATGAGACCTAGGAGACTAGAGAGGAAAAATATATTCCAAGGCTAATTCAATTCTTCATTAGTTGTTTGAAAAAGTGCGTAATTGAGTGATCCTAGTGAATTACTAAGAAGAGTGACTCTGTGAGACTCATCATCACCAAGTGCTAACACTCAAGAGTGTGTAATCATCTTTGATCATATAGTGAAACCCAACCTATTGGCTGATCGCCTGGAGAGTGGACGTAGGCTTGTCAAAAGTCGAACCACTATAAATAGTGTTTGCAATCTTCTCTATTCTCTCTATTTAATTTCAATTTAATGATTGCAAAAGCCTTATTGTAATTGTGCGTAAAATTCCTCTACACCTATTCACCTCCCCTCTAGGTGTTAATACTAGTTTACAACAATTGGTTTCAGAGCCTCGTGCTTAGTATCTTGAAGTGTTTATTACTTCAGAGCTAAAGATCTTTCATGGCTAGTATTTTTGCACCAGGTCTAACTGAGGGACGAAGCATCACCAGACCACCTTACTTTGATGGGAAAGAGCATAATGTCTGGAAAAACAATATGAAGGCATTCCTAAGATCTAATGATCTGTTGAAATGGGACGTTGTTGAGAAAGGAATCAATCCTAATGTTGTGTCAACATCTACTAAAAAAGAGGATGGCAAAACGCTTCAATCATCTATCGCTTTATCTCAAAAGGAGATAACAAAAAGAGAAGCTTTAGATGCAAAGGCTATCTATTCTCTTTATTGTGCTTTGTCTCCAAATGAATATAACCGAATCTCTTCTTGTGAAACAACAAAAGAAGTGTGGGATAGGTTGCACGTTACTTATGAAGGGACTAATCGTGTAAAGGAGACCAAAGTCAATATTTTTCTTGGGCAATACGAATCATTCAAGATGAAGCCAGGAGAATCCATTGGAGACATGTTCAGCAAATTCACTGAAATAGTGAATGGACTTGCATATCAAGGACAACCAATCTCAGGACCCATGAAAGTGAATAAGCTTTTGAGAGGATTATCGAAGGATTGGAACAACATCAAAACTTCCACCCGCGAAACATTGAGGATTTCGCCTTTATCTGTTGATGAACTTATTGGAACTTTACAATCATATGAAGCAAAACGTATAAATGACGAAGATCCAGAATGTAAGAAGTTAATTGCTTTAAAATCTAATGCTGATTTTGATGAGGCAGATTTTGAGGAAGATGAAAAAGATGACGATGAGGAGATGAAGTCGTTGATCAAAAAATTTGAACAAAAAAGAAGCAATTCAAGAGAGAAGAAATCCACAAATGAACCCGATTGTCCTTTATTCAAGAAAAGGAAGGGGAAATTCGAAAAGAAGAAGAAAGGCAAGTATGAAAAGTACAAGAAGGCACTGAAAGTTGAAACGTGGAGTGACACTGAAGTTGAAGACAGTGAAGACGAATATGGCATCTAGCAGCTCACACAGACTCAGACTCAGACAGAGAAGTTGAGGTTAGTCATTCAAATATTCCTATTGAAGTTTCAGATTATATAAATGAGCTTTGTTCAAATCTGAAATTCACTTTGAAAAGAATCTCTAGACTGAAAAAGGAAAATTTCAAGTTGAATCAACAGAATTCTTCTCTGAAAGGAAAGTTTGATGATCTGAAAAATGAATTTTTGGAAACCAAGGAAAATCGAGATCTTTTACTAAATGAGAATGAATCTCTCAAGAAAGAACTTTTGGAAACAAAGGAAAATCGAGATTTTTTACAGAATGAGAATGATTCTCTCAAAAATGAATTTTTAGATATTACTACAAAATTTTCTAAAGGATCAAAAACTTTACAGCACATACTTTCCATTCAGATTCCCTATTACAACAAGTCAAGACTTGGATGTAGTAAAGAAAGTGATTCCTCAATAGATTTTCCAAAAGTCAAAGAAAGAATCAGACAAAGACCTCGACAGGCTTACAAAAACCATTTTAAAAAGAATTTTGTAAAACCTGTTGGACGACAAAATCTCAAATATTCTAATTGCAGTGAAAAGGAACATTTTGAGAGTAAGTGTCCTAAAGTCTGGAGACCTGTTCAGAGAACTTGGATTAACAAAGCATACACTAATAACTCCCAAGGACCCAAGAAAGTCTGGGTACCAAAGAAAACTTGAGTATGTGTTTTGATTGCAGGCAAAAGAGAAAGAGAATTTGGTAAGAAATATATATTTTTAAATTCTCAATTTGTTTTGAGTGCATGTTTTAAATATTTTCATTATACTTGATATTCAATATATCATTTTTATGCCTCGATTGATTCAGAATTTATAATGACTATAGTCTATAATTGATTATATTGAAGGAAGAATCGTGTGCTATATTTTTGGTAGTTTCATGAGTTGGAATTTGATACGTGTGATTGATTTGATATATTGCTTATAGATAATCATGATTATTTGATCAGATTTTATGCTCTCTTATTCTATTATATTTTTGTAAAACAAAAGTTTTTAAGAGATATTATACAAGATATTCTCCCTAAAATATTCTACTGAATTAAGTTAGCAAAGCATCGTTGATTTTTTATGAAAATTTTCTATTTATACTCTAATGTGAAAGAAGGATCCAAATTCATGGATACCAAAAAAAAAAAAAGAGATTACTACAGGAAATTTTACAAAAGAAGAATGATTGCAAAAATCTATGCAAATCATTGAGCAATTAGAAGAATATCTCAAGCGATGATTGACAATAATCTTTTTTAAATCAATGGTATATTTTAAATATATACCTTAGGTAAGGAAATAAAATATTCCATCTTTGTCATCCTACCTTCCAAAATTATACACAAATTTTTATAATTCTGGATGATTTTTATGACTCACGTGTAATATATATTGCAAAAATTCTCTTGTCAGATTGCACATTTTTATTACTTGATTTGGCACGTGATAAAAATATCTACTTTCATTTTGCGTATTGCATCAATAATATCTTTTTGAAATTTATGCTTAGGGAAATCCCTTTAATCTTGAAAGATATTGTTGTATTTTGGAATTCACTTGCTATAATCTTAGAAGATATTTTATATCAGGCAAGTTTGATCCATAAATTGAAAGAAGGTATGTGCGTGCTATTTTTTTGCAAAGATTATTATCTATTTTACAAGGATTTGCAGGTGGCGAAATATATTTCCATATGAGGTTGGGAAAGTTGATCCGAAATTATGGAGATTTTTTTAAGGCTAAAAAATTCTATTCATTGCACAAAATTTTCAGAAATTATTGAGCAGGCCACTAATGTGTCATATGTAAGGATGAATAGCTTTGAATTGAAATTTTTTTATTGTCATATATGTTATTCAATTTATTTCGCAAAAAAGGGCGTTATATATTACGTGAAATATTATAACAATGCATTTGTGTAGAAAGTTTGTTAAGTTTGTACAGATTAAATTTGAGGTGAGCTTGATTGAAGAAAACAAACTTCTACCTCAAACTTCAAAAGCAAATGAATGTTGCGAATGTTGCTACTACAAAGGAAATAAAGGGACAACATTCTATTTAACATGCACAAGCTGGGATAAGTATTATCGCAAATACTGTAATGAGAACAGGGGGAGAAAGTGAATATAAAAAAAAATGGAGAATCGTGGTCATTTCGAAAAGGCAACAAATTGAGAGGGAGCATTGATTAATTATGGCATATTTTTTGAATTGATCTTGATCCTGATTACTATGGAAAGGAAAGGTAAACTGTGTTCTACATAATTTGGTAAGTATATCATCCATTTCTTTCCTTGGCAGATTTTTGTTGATATATATGAGCTATATTGAATGTTCTTTATGTTCGTATCAACATGATATCTTTAAAGTTTGTGTTTCATGCCTCATATATTTTTAAAGATATTATGTGAATTTATTCTCCACGTGACATCCTTTTGCATTGTTATCGCTTTTTGATTATGTCAAAAAGGGGGAGAGAATATGTATATGTATATGTGCTAATTGGTGCATAATATTGAGCTGCAATTATTTCTATATAATATTTTTCTCAATTTATCAACTATCTTCTATTTTATAATCTTCTATTTTGAATGACATTCATTGAATATATAAAATTTTGGAGATTGCATTATGTGCTTATGATGCTTTAATCTAGCAATATATTTTAAGCATAATTGCACATTTGCATATTCAGATATTATTTTGTCATCATAAAAAATGGGGAGATTTTTAGAGAAATCTCTTATGATGTTTTGAAGATGACAAAATAAATTAAAGGCTACTAACGTGTTTATTGAGTAACTTGGTGAAAGATGCACAAGCCGCTATGCAAATGATGGAAAGCTTCTAAATCTGGATGAAGTAGATGGAGAAGCACAGGAAGCTTCTGAGTCTGGATGAAGCAGACGCAGAAAGCCTCTGAGTCTGGATGAAGTAGACGCAGAAAGCCTCTAAGTCTGGATGAAGCAGACGCAGAACTTCAGTCTAGCAGATTCTGAGTCTGTCCGTACCAGACGAAAAACTTAAGTAGACTCAGAACATAAATCTGTCAGACTCAGAATGAAATTACAGGATAAGATCACCAACGGTCAAGTATTTCACTTACTTTATTTATATTAATTCTGTTGTATCAAACTGATTGGCAGGATCAATCAACAGACAACTTCCAAAGAAGAATGGAACACTTATAGAAGCCTGGATTCTGATTGTATGGGCGAACAGAATCCAAGGAGATCTAATATACCTCCAACGGTCAAAAAGACTTGCCTTATAAAGTCTGTCCAGAAAATGGAAGACGAAACTCTCAAGGAAAGAACCAACGATCGAGTGTGGCTTGGAGAGTATATAAGGATAGGATGAGACCTAGGAGACTAGAGAGAAAAAATATATTCCAAAGCTGATTCAATTCTTCATTAGTTGTTTGAAAAAGTGCGTAATTGAGTGATCCTAGTAAATTACCAAGAAGAGTGACTCTGTGAGACTCATCATCACTGAGTGCTAACACTCAAGAATGTGTAATCACCTTTAATCATATAGTGAAATCCAACCTATTGGTTGATCGCCTGGAGAGTGGACGTAGGCTTGTCAAAAGCCGAACCACTATAAATAGTGTTTGCAATCTTCTCTACTCTCTCTATTTAATTTCAATTTAATGATTGCAAAGGCCTTATTGTAATTGTGCGTAAAATTCCTCTACACCTATTCACCTCTCCTCTAGGTGTTAATACTAGTTTACAACATAAACATCAACTTTATAAGAGACACCACCAATATCCTTGTAGAATAGCTCTGGAGCCATATAACCCAAGGTTCCTCTTGCAAAAGTCAATGACACAATGTTGTGGTTTGTAGGATAAAGCTTTGCAAGCCCAAAGTCAGAAACTTTTGGAGTGAAATTTTGATCTAAAAGAATATTATGAGGCTTGATATCAGAATGTAGAATTTGCATATCGCATCCACGATGTAGATAATCTATCCCTCTAGCCACACCCAGAGAGATTTCATATATTCTCTCATAATCAAGAATGTCATTGCCATCTTTAGAGAAAATGTGCTTGTCCAAAGACCCATTCGACATGAAATCGTACACAAGAGCTTGCTTAGAGTTTGTAGGAAATCCTCAATGTTTTCATCCATTGCTAAGTGCCTTCTCCTCCCCTTATAGATTAAAAATATCAACATACATGGAGCTCCAAGTGTGAATTTTGCTGTGAGGAAGTGGCATATGGAGAAATTTGGCCATAGATTAGTGTAGTTTTCTTTGTTGTTAAGGTGCTACTTGAAACCTTCATATTTGTGAGGAAGAAAGAACTAGTCATACCTAAGACAAAGGCAAGATTCGGAGTTGCATTTCGCGCAATATTAGTCATGGTATTCCATGTGGAATTATCTGTAGAGAAAAAAAATGAAGAAAATTCATCCTAGATGATTGAGAATGATTAATTAGTATTAACAACTAATCAATAAGGAACTAAATTTATCATTTTAGCAATTGAACATTGAAAATAAAAAAAATTCATGCCAAGCTATAACCCAAGCCCAAGATAAATCCAAACAATCACTACAAGTTGCAAATACCCACTTTTGTTCATTAAAAGTTGCAACATGGAGAAGTGTTGAATAAAAAACAGTCAATGAGTTTCACTCTTCTAAACAGCACTCAAATCTAATTTTATTTTATTGATCCTTATTATCATAGCATGATCTTTTCTCTCCAGGAAAGAAGATTTCGCTATGCACCAATTGGTTTCATACGTTCATGAGTCACTCGGGCATAGTTCTAATTTACAAACATCATCCAATATGTGCACAGTTTATTTACCCACATAGATAACAGCCATGCTAGGGGCACGAGTTACAATTAAATCTAACATTTTCCCCCAAACAAATATAAAGGAAAGGTGTCGAATCCAAAAAAACTACATGGTTTGCAAAAGAGCAGCGTCGCTAATTTTTTTACTTAAAGTGACTTGACGAATTTCTCTATTGGATAGTTAAAGAAACTAATGACTTCATTTTTTGGATCCCACAAATTGCAATATCCAATTGAAACTTGCCACATCAATCGTTAATTAAATTTTGTGAGATCTCATGGTGGAACTAGCATTTAAGAAAAAGAGGAGGGAGAAGAAAGAAAGAAAAGTTTCAGGGAAAGTCACTTACGAACATGATAGCGACCGCACCCCTTCCTTCGGTATCTGAAACCTAAGAAGCAAAATCGAAATCTTTTGTCTACCGGATAAAGCTCATGATATTGGAGAGTGAATCCCTCTGCCATCATGTTGTGGAGGTCCATGTATGATGAGTTCCCACTATTATACCGACCGCCTTTCCACGCTCGACTAGAACCCATTGCAAATGACATCATGGTTAAGGTGCAAGAATCCTTGATGTCCTGTACTCTTAAATGATTCAAAATTAGAGTGTTCCCAAGAAGAGCATACGAGTACCTTTTCATTTGGGAAACATCATGAGGCATGTCGGTGGAGTGCGCACCCTCGATACATGGTTTGCTATTGATATATTGAACAGAAGCAACGGGCTATGAGCACTTCAGAAAATTCACCATCTTTGTTGTCTTTCCATCTTGATCGTAAGGGACTGCAAACTCAGGAAAGTATGGATCGATGGAGTTGCTGAAGTTGGAGTATGCCAATGAGTAATGTGGGAGAGACGAGCAGTTTCCCTTTTGAAGTCCATCGTCAACCACCGTCACATGACCGAAGAAGCTTTCTTCGTTGAGATAGTCATAGTAATGGATCGACTTTACATAATATCGATCGGCATACAAATATAGGACAGTACAGTCCTTTTCACAGGCTAGCTCATATTTTGGGTGGCCGCAACTTTTTGGGTCATCTTTCAATCGAAAGGGATAGCTTATATTTTGGATCTCGTCACAAGATGAAGGGGCACACAAATGACTCATCTTTGCACCACAACAGGTCCCTAGTAGTGGAATATGCATCATGAGAATCAAAAGATGATGCATAAACATGGAGCTGAAAGAATGAATCATCTCTCCGTTGTTTGATCTGATGCGATAAAAGTTTAGCCGATTAGTAATGCGATGCAGGCTCAATAAAAGGGATGCATATTATGATTAAAAAAGAAGACTTTGTCATAGAAACGTCCAAGTCAACCAATAAAACAAAGTCAAGCAAAGAAAAAGTAAAAGATATGGACCAGCTAAATTTTTATTATATTGTTGTACATCCAGTTAAGCGAACATAACACGGTGGAAGATTGATTCGTAGATGGTTTTCACATCAATTAGAAAGGAAACTTCCCTGCGGTTTCCAAGTTCAACATTTTTGGGCATTGAGTAAAAATGAATCGAACCAAAATTCTTTTAAGGCAAGCATTTGGTGCTGTATTTTATTTCAAATTCAATATTTTGTAAGTGTCGTCTTTGTGAGGACCAAAAGAAAAGAAATTGCTTATTAAGTTTCGAATAATGATTTTATTTAAGCCATTACTCATTTGCTTTAATAGATCTATCCAACTTCGCTAGAAAGTCAAACATTTCATTGTCGCCAAAATTTAGTCTAGATCCTAAATCCAACTTTTCTGTTTGTTCTTAATATCATGCTAAATCCGCATTCATTTTCTTTGAACTTTACAAGTTATCCAACTCGTATATCATCTATTCAAAAATCTTGTCTAATCTTGTCTTTAGGTTTGTGCTGTGCCCAACATCGTCTATTTATAGAGGAAATAACAATATGATGCGTGGTCAAGTAGGTTAAATTTGCAATGCGAAGTAGATGCGGAAGTTGTCATATCCAGATATTGTTTTAGTGCAAGTGGAATGAATGTATGACTGAGTCCCATCTGCTTTCCCTACCTAGTCATCTAAAGCTGTCCAAGGATATAAATATTGAAATCGTAATGTAAATGTTTTTTATGCTATTAAAGTGTAAGAAAAATATATTTGTTTCAGCTTCTGTCTTATTAAAGGTGAGAAAGACAGCGTATAAGTAGACAAACAAACCGAGCCGGCTAGCCCGTTGATTTCCAAGCGTGCTCCTTAATCTCTGCTAAACCGAAGTAAAGCTTATTGCCTGTATCTGTTCGTATCATTTGTCAAGATCGAATCGGTCAAAGCACAGGAAAAGAGAGCGCAAACGAGGGCGGGCAAACGGGACAAAGTGTCCGTTGACTTTGAACGTGGACTTCGTCCGTTGGCCGACCTTTAAAATATAAATTTCTGAGGAGAGCCGGCGCTGTGTTAATTATATTAGCTATTGGAATTGGTCTATTTTGGCCACCATAACTCGTGGCGCTTCTTTGCTTTTTATCTCTACTTTTTGTACCACCGAGGCTGTTTTCATGTCTTTCGTGAAATCAGAGTTATGTGAAAATTTTAAAATTGTATTTACATTATTTCACGAGATCACGGCCAAGATTGTCTTGATCTTTAAAATATTGCACGTAAGATACAAGAGCTAAATATGCAATGTGCAATTTTATTATCTTTCCTTAAATAATATAGTACTCTCACCTATAAAAAGGTGGCCAAACACAGAAAAAGACAGCCACAATTGAGAGAAAAGGAGCGGCAGCGCAATATAGAGAGAGGAGAAAAAGCGTCTCTTTTTGCTGCAGGTCTTAAAAGTCGGCTTACAAAAGCAGGCCTCTTCCCAAGAGACAAGGGAGAAAGGATCATGGGACGTGGAGAGGCGTCCTCCTCCGAAGTTTTCAATCGCGTCGTCCAACTCGCCATCTGTTTTTTTTCTCGACTCGCGGCCACACTTACGATGACATTCGGAGCAGCGAGCCCATGCTCTCATAGACGTGGCCTTAACTTTGCGTAACAGATTCGGACAACCATCACGTGCGGTCTCGCTCTCACGTTGCTATCCACGTTTCGACGATATTCCCAGCAATTTCTTGGCGGTGATTCCACAATTCGGATCAGTCCGAGCCGCTGCAATTCAGCCCAACTCTAGTGTGAATTGCTCTCACGTAGCCATCACACCCTTGTCATCCGCCTTGAAGCATTGTCGATCGCGATTCCCGCAATCTGTTATCATCCGAACTTGGAAAGAACAGACAAGATAGGTAAAGTTCATATCTAAATTAATTCTTGAATATTTTGTTTCCTCATTTGAAGTATTGCATGTTCGATTGAATTCCGATTGAGCGAGGTCGTTGTGTTATGTTATAAAATCTCAATAATCAAAAATATTGAGCCGCGAGACGTCAGATCAGGTTTTTGATTATTTTGATTTTCTATCTTGGATCGGGGAAAATTGTATGCTTTATATGATTGTTTGCATTATGTGTTGATTTTTTTAGTAAACTTACAAAAGTGCAAAAAAAAATCTGTTACATATTGCTTGCAAAAAAAAAAATTTGAAATTAAAAGAGAAAGGGTACCAAGAGGGCACTAGTTCAATTTAGCGTAACCATGTCCCCGAACCTATTAAATCTTTGGTTCGCAGAAGTAAAGTATTCTCCCATACTTTACTTGGGTTTCTAATCAAACCCTAATTGATTAGTGGCAACTCCTAATTGAATAAAATTACATGTTTAACAATGTTAAATTTTGAGTACTAAGTTGCGATTGTTAGGGCTTGGGAGAGTCCACACTAAGTCTTCAGACTTAGTAATCCATTAGTCTGCCCCTGGTGTTTCACCTTCGGGGAGGTCGTGACACGTGGAAGACAAGAGGATGACTAGCGTAGTGAGGAAGAGTATCTGGGTCGACATTGTTCAGGCTAGACAGTTGTTTTCTAGTAATGACCCTAATGCATTCATTGAATGGGATGAAGTTGTTCCTGCGCATTCAGCGACTCTGGCATTACTGTGGTTGATGATCCAATGCAATATCCTTTTATACTTCCTCGTGATAAGGCTGACCGGCTTCGATATTAATTTGTCAAATTTTCTCAACTATCATCCCCTGTGCACACAGACGATTTACTAGGTATGACTAAGGAAATACTGCCGGTATATTGTGGAAATGTCATTTACACCTACATCATTGTAATAATAAGTGAGATTTCTACACAGATCTAATTGGGAACCAGTATTTGAACTCGCGAGGATTGGACCTGACAAACCAATTTCAAAACGCAATCTTGTTATTCTGTTCATTGTCATTTGCTGCATTATGACTTGAGTAAGGTTTTTTGTATTGAAATATTCAAACATTAAGCCATAATTTCATCTAATAGTTTACATTTTTGAATGTGACAAGATAGTTGATATTGAGATGATATGAGGACGATCAACCGAAGGAGAAATGCTTGCTTGCGTAGTAGTGGAGCCACCACACAAGCATGAGTTACATGAAAATTTGCTGCTGTCTTTGAGTGAGACTCACTGACATCGCCAAGTGAAATCGCCACCGTTCGTGGAACATGAAGTTCTTGTGGTAGGCTTTTGCAAGCTCTACTCCTCCACCATAGTCCTCACACAGCATTTCCAACAACTGTATAACCACATTGATCAACCAGTAGCCTAGCATGTTCCTTGATAAGAGCCTCATGAAATCCACGATCCCCTCAATGAGCCCACATGGGTTTGCCTGTCCTAGTTCCACCGCCACATATGCGCCATCTCGTGGTATGAAACCCTAGCGAACACCCCCTGCACTTCCCCATTGTACGTGGCACCCATCTGGATTGCGTCATTGCTCTCGTATGCCATGCCGTCTATCTTTCTCGTCCCTCTTACGATTCCCGAGGGTATTATGATGGAAACCCCCTCCACATGAAATTGGTGGCAGCTGTCAAAGTCTTGCGGCCACACGGAACGGCAATGTTCATCACGGTGTGTTCCACTGCATGGGATTGCATGGAAGATGAGAGGACTACTAGCATAGGAAGAGCATTCGGCTTGACATCCTTTAGATTAGATAAGTTGTTTTCTAGTATATTTGGTTTGCGAAAGGACTTTGTTGTCCAACCTTGGCTATATATAGAGGAAACCGTGATGACGATGTGGTCAGACGCGATGATAATTGAACAGATTCTCATGGCTTTTTGGGGTACAATTTTTCTTTTTTTGGCGGCTCAAAATTCTTTATTGGTTTTTTGAGGTACAGTGTGATTTTTTCTTGTATCTCTCACAATTTAATTTTAATTGAAATGATTGAATATTGGATGCGTCATTAGATTCATAAAGTAGTATAGATCTAATTCCATTTCATTTCAATCGGTTATAGGTCAAAATGTCACTTTATGATTTCAACGTCTTCATTTACTACAAATTTATTGCAATTGTATGTGTTTAATTTTTTTAAACACAAGCCCGGTTCCCCTCTTGTAGAAATGAAATGCAAAATTAAAATAGTACTATGAACATATATTGCCAAATAGAACTAGTGTTTTCCAGTAGACTCCACATGGCCATATTTTTTAAGCACATATTTGTTACATGATAATAACATTTTCTTTTCTTTTCTTTTTTGGTAAAGTTAAGTAGTATATATGATTTCCAACCATGCACTATACAAGGGGGTGAGGCTCAGCACCAACGCACTCAACAGGACAACATGTCACTGGAGTGTGGGGGGGCCAAGTTCACAAAAACAAGCTAGAAAATACTAGAGAAAACAAAGGAGTAGTCACACTTGAGCCCCAATCCAACTATCCAAAAATGGTGGGATCAATGCCCCAACTACATTGTAATCTCCTATTCCTTGGAAAATTAGTGACCACATTGAAAGCCAATGCTTTGTCCTTGACCGCCTTGATAATATATTGCTTCATTGAGGGCAAGAAGAGGTTGGATGACTGGAATGTGATGTCATTCCTAGTTTTCCAAATTACATAACACAGGGCACCAAAAGAGAATCTGGCAATGTCCTCATAAAATCCGCTACTCGAGAGAGTATTATAAGCCCACCGAATTTGTTCTAGCCAGGGTTGATTAGTCCACGAAAGATTACACTTTGTAGCTCAAAAGATAGCGAGGGAGTTGGATATATGACAATCAAAAAATAAGTGATCAATAGAGTCTGGCCTTAAGTTGTATAAAGCACAGTTGTTGAGAAAACTCCTAGTTTTGATGCTAACAAAATAGCTTATGAATGATATTTATATCAATCTCTTGAAAGAAAAGGACACAGAATGACATTAGGTTTTAAAGTCTGCTGGTTGCAGAAGATAAAGCATGAGATGTCTAAGAGTCTGACCGTACCAAACGGAAAGACTCATCCAGACTGAGATTTTAAGTCTGAATGAACCAGACTGAGATTTAAGTCTGATCGTACCAGACTGAGATTTAAGTCTGAACAAACCAGATTGAGATTTTAAGTCTGAATGAACCAGACTGAAAATCTAGGCATATTCAGAACTTAAGACCATCAGACTTAAGATGAACCTACAGGATAAGATCACCAACGGTCAAGTATTTCACTTACTTTATTTATATTGATTTTGTTGTATCAAAGTGATTGGCAAGATCAATCAACGGACAACTTCCAAAGAAGAATAGAACACTTATGGAAGCCCGGATTCTGATTGTATGGGCGAACAAAGTCCAAGGGGATCCAATATACCTCTAACGGTCAAAAAGACTTGCCTTATAAAGTCTGTCCAGGAAAAGGAAGACGAAACTCTCAAGGAAAGAGCCAACGGTCGAGTGTGGCTTGGAGAGTATATAAGGATAGGATGAGACCTAGGAGAGTAAGGAGTGGATGAACATTATTCCAAAGCTGATTCAGTTCTTCAATTGTTGTTCATAGTGCACATTTGAGTGATCTAGGTGCTTTACAGAAAGAGAGTGACTTAGTGAGACAAAACATCACCGAGTACTAGCACTCAAGAGTGTGTAATCACCGTTGATCATATAGTGAAATACAGCCGATTGGCTGGTCGACCGGAGAGTAGACATAGGCTTGTCTAAAGCCGAACCACTATAAACTGAGTTTGCAATCTTCTCTACTCTCTCTATTTAATATCAGTTTATAGATTGCAAAAGATTGTTATTGCTTACGCATAAAATTCCTATACACCTATTCACCCCCCCTCTAGGTGTTAATACTAGTTCCAACAATTGGTATCAGAGCCACGTGCTTGAGATCTTGAAGTGTTTATTACTTTTGAGTTAAAGATCCTCTATGGCTAGTATTCTTGCACCAGGTTTAATTGAGGGGCAGAGCAACACTCGTCCACCATACTTCAATGGCAAGGATTACAATATCTGGAAGAATAAAATGAAGGCTTTTCTCAGGTCGAAAGATCCACTGGAATGGGATGTGGTTAATAGGGGGATTGAGCCCACTAATAACGCCAGAAAGACGTCAAAGAGTACCGATGGAAAAGAACCAGAACCATCAGCCACTCTCTCTCCAGAAGAGATAACAAAGAGACAAATCATTGATGCAAAGGCTATTTACTCTCTATATTGTGCTTTATCACCTAATGAATATAATCGTATATCTTCTTGTGATACAGCAAAATAAGTATGGGACAGACTACATGTGACATATGAAGGAACTGATCGAGTCAAAGAAACCAAAGTAAACATATTACTTGGTCAATACGAATCCTTTAAGATGAAGCATGGAGAATCCATAAGAGATATGTTCAGTCGTTTTACAGAAATTGTAAACGGATTAGCATATCAAGGACAGCCTGTTCCTGGACCAATGAAGGTCAACAAACTTCTGAGAGGACTGTCAAAAGAATGGAAAAATGTGAAGACATCTATCAGAGAAACTCTGCGAATTTCACCTCTGACTGTTGATGAGCTCGTTGGCACCCTACAGTCCTATGAGGCAGAACAAATGAACGAAGAAGTGGAATCCAGAGGTAAAAAATCCCTTGCTCTTAGGTCTAACTCTGATTCTGATGATATAGATTCTAAGGAAGAACTGGACGACGAGGAACTTGCACTGCTGATCAAAAAGGTTAAGAAATTAAACAGAAAAGGCAGAAAGTTCAACAACAGGAAACAAAACAGACAATCTGGGCAACGCAAAACTAATGACGAGGATGATTATACCAAGGATGTAATCTGCTTTGAGTGTAAGAAAAAGGGACATATTAAACAGAATTGTCCCAAACTCAAAAAGAACAAAGGAAAATTTGAGAAGTACAAGAAGACTCTCAAAGCTGAAACATGGAGTGACACAGAAGTTGAGGATAGTGAAGACGAATATGGAAACATCTGTCTAATGGCACACTCAGACTCTGACTCTGAAACTGATTCTGACACAGACTCAGACAGGGAGATCGAGGTAAATCATTCTGAGATCCCTATAGAAGTTTCACATTATATAAATGAGCTTTGTTCTAATCTAAAATCTACTTTGAAAAGGATTTCCAAATTAAAAAAGGAAAATTACAAGTTGAATCAACAGAACGTTTCCTTGAAAGGAAAAATGGATGATTTCAAAAAGGAATTCTTGGAAATTAAGGAAAATTGAGAGTTTCTATTAAATGAGAATGAATCTATTAAAAAGGAACTTTTGGAAACTAATGAAAATCGAAACTCTTTACAAAAGGAGAATGATTCCTTCAAAAAGGAATTCTTAGATATTACCACAAAATTTTCCAAAGGATCAAAAACTCTACAGCATATACTTTCCATTCAAATTCCTTATTATGATAAGTCTGAACTTGGTTTTTATAAGGAAAATGATTCCCTGATTGATTTTCCCAAAGTCAAGGAAAGAATAAGACAAAAACCTCCTCGACAAGCTTATAAAAATCATTTCAAAAACAATTTTGTAAGACCTATTGGTAGAAACAATCTCAAATGTTCTAACTGTGGAGAAAGAGAACACTTTGAGAACAAATGTCCTAAAGTCTGGAGACCTGTTCAAAGGAAATGGATAGAAAAAGCTTATACTACTAACTTCAATGGACCCAAGAAAATTTGGGTACCAAAGAAAAAATAAGTGTTTGTAAACATTGCAGGTAAGTTTCAAAAGTAATAAGAAATGGTATTTGGATAGTGGATGTTCAAGACATATGACAGGAAATTCAAAGATGTTCATTGGATACGACAAAATCAAGGGAGGAACAGTTTCGTTTGGAGAAAACACCAAAGGAAACATTATAGGACTGGGAACTGTCAAGATCGGTAACTTGATCATCAACAACGTTTCTCTAGTCAAGGGTTTAAACTATAATCTTCTGAGCATCAGCCAGTTATGTGATGCTGGTTTCAAAATAAACTTCAAAGAAAACCTATGTTCTGGAACAAGCAATGACTCTTCACAGACTTTTACTGGACGAAGACATGGGAACATTTATCTTCTGGATATAAATGAAGATACTGCGAAAATGCCTATTATCAGTCCAAGATGAAGCAGATATGTGGCACCGCAAACTTGGGCATGTCAGCATGAAACAAATCTCCAAGCTTGCCAGCAAAAAGCTTGTTCGTGGCTTGCCATCCCTAAGTTACAAGAAAACTAAGCTTTGCTCTGCATGTACACTGGGAAAACAGGTTAGAAGCTCTTTCAAATCTATAAAACAAATTTCCACTAATCGTGTGTTACAGCTTCTTCACATGGACTTATTTGGACCAACCAGAACCCAAAGCATTGGAGGTAAGAAATACTGTCTTGTGATAGTAGATGATTACTCTCGAGACACATGGGTATATTTTCTAGCAAATAAAGGAGATACCTTCTCATATTTCTCAACATTTGCCAAGAGAATTCAAAATGAAAAAGGTTACTCTATTTCTAGTATCAAAACAAATCATGGGGGAGAATTTGAGAATCAAGACTTCTCAAACTTTTGTGACAAAAATGGCATACAGCATACATTTTCATCTCCTTACACTCTAGAACAAAATGGAGTTGTGGAAAGAAAGAATAGGTCTTTGCAGGAAATGGCCAGAACATTGCTTATAGAAAGCAAGGTGGCAACTTGATTTTGGGCAGAAGCAGTTTCTACTTCTTGCCATATTATTAACAGAGTATTTCTTAGACCAATTCTTGAGAAAACCCTTTATGAGATTTTCAAAGAAAGAAAACCTATTGTTTCCTATTTTCAAATCTTTGGTTGTCATTGCTATATTCTTAAGAATGTTAATCATCAACCTAGTAAGTTTGAAGAAAGGTCAGACGAAGGTATATTTCTGGGCTATTCAAACTCGAGTAAAGCATACAGAGTGTTCAACAAGAATACTCAGACAGTGGAAGAATCCATGAACGTAAAGTTTCTGGAGAAAGAAGTCTCAAAACAGAGCAGTCCAATAAATGAAGAATTAGAATCAAATGCAGCTATTGAAAGATCTGGTCTCAACAAAAAAGCAGAATCTTCCCAGGAAACAGTCAAAGAAGCAACTCATGAAGAACGACTAACTCGGCTTGATACTCCTGCATCAACAGAAGATTCTAACAATAATGAAGTTCCAAACAAAAACTGGAAGCATAAGTCTAGTCATCCCAGGGAGCTCGTGATTGGAAATATCAACGAAGGGATTCAAACCAGATCAAGAAATAAAAAGGACACAGGTATTGTTGCACTGATTTCTGAAATTGAACCCAAAGGAATTGATGAAGCACTGGAAAATGAAAGCTGGATAGAAGCAATGCAAGAAGAGCTTCAACAGTTTAAGAGAAATGATGTATGGGAATTGGTTCCCAAACCAAAAGGACGAACAATCATTGGAACCAAATGGATTTTCAGAAACAAAGTTAATGAACTTGGAAAAGTCACCAGAAACAAGGCAAGGCTCGTGGCAAAAGGTTATTCTCAATCTGAAGGAATAGACCATGATGAAACCTATGCTCCAGTTGCAAGACTAGAGGCAATCAGACTATTACTTGTTTATGCTTGTTATCAAAATTTCGAGCTATATCAAATGGACGTGAAAAGTGCTTTTCTGAATGGGTTTATCAAAGAAGAAGTGTTTGTAGAACAACCCCCTGGATTCGAGGAATCAAGAAAGTCTGACCATGTATACAAATTAAAAAAGGCTCTTTATGGTCTGAAACAGGCTCCTCGAGCTTGGTATGAACGATTGAGCAAGTTTCTACTAGATAACAAATTCAGAAAAGGAATGGTAGATACAACCTTATTCATTAAGAAGGAAGGTAAAGATATTCTGCTGGTACAAATCTATGTAGATGATATTATTTTTGGTTCATCTAATGAGCACTTGTGCAAGAACTTCTCAAAGTCTATGTAGGAAGAATTTGAAATGAGCATGATGGGAGAACTAACATTCTTCCTAGGACTTCAAATTAATCAAACGAAACGTGGAACTTTTATTAATCAAGAGAAGTATGCCAAAGACCTGATTAAAAAGTTTGGAATGGAGAACTGCAAGAGGACAGAAACTCCAATGGCAACCTCCATCAAACTTGATCAGGATGAAAAATGGAAGAAGGTTGATCAGAAGAATTATAGAAGCATGATCGGTTCTCTTCTCTACCTTACTGCATCTAGACCAGATATTCTATATAGTGTTTGTCTTTGTGCAAGGTTTCAAGTAGATCCTAAAGAATCACATCTTTCTACTGTTAAACGTATAATTAAGTATATAGCCACTTACCCAAACTTAGGGCTATGGTATCCAAAGGAAACAGATTTTACTCTTCTTGGCTACTCAGATGCAGATTTAGCAGGATGCAAAGTAGACAGAAAGAGTACTTCAGGAACATGCCAACTTCTGGGAAAAATGCTAGTTTCATGGTTTTCCAAAAAGCAAAATACTGTGGCTCTATCAACAGCAGAAGCAGAATATGTAGCACTTGGAAACTGTTGTTCTCAGATTCTGTGGATGAGACAACTACTAAGAGACTATGGGAAGGAAGAATGCTGCACAGAAATAAGGTGTGATAATACGAGTGCCATAAACCTCACCAAGAATCCAATTTTACATTCCAGGGCAAAGCACATTGAGATCAAACATCACTTTATAAGAGACCATGTGCAAAAGGGAGATATATATGTGGAATTCATTGATTCTAAGAATCAATTAGCAGATATCTTCACAAAGCCACTGGACAAAGGTACATTCGATTCAATATGTGGGTGTTTAAACATTATTAACCCTTTCTTATAAGTTCTATGAGAATAGGACAAAGTCTGACAGTGGAAATCGTCGAGTGATTGAAAAATGAAATAATAATATGGTGTATTATTTCCTTATTGAAATCTGGTAATTATTTTAGTAAGTTTTTGATTCGAATATTTGATTTGCATATATTCTGCCATATGTCTATGATAATTGAATATTCTTGTTAAATTTAGAATAACTGCTATTTTTAAATTATTTTGGGTTGCGACTATTCATTTGTTCTCCTAACAAAGGTATAAAAACACCCAAAGGTCGAGTCTTTTCCTCACCACACTTCAGAACATCTGTTTACAAACCCTAACTGAGAAAAACACTCTCTAAAACAATCTTCGTCCAAAACCAACCTTCTACGAACATGGCATTGAGATCCTCCATATTCATATCAAGATCTCCATCTCCTAGAAGAAGATCAAACAGAGTCGCTGGAAGAGGAGGAAGAAGAATCGAGGAAGGGCAGACACATTTTGACCTGACACAGACTTCAAGGACAATCTTCTTGATCTCCTAGAGTTTCTCCTCAAGGAAATCAAGAAGATTATGAGGAATCTCCAAGAACTCGTCGCTCAGAATCTGAAGAAAGGACTGTCTCACGTAGAGGTACGTCTGGACTAACTCTACCGACACCTACTGAAAATCCTCATGTAATTATGAGGAGGTATGAGAAGTTAGTTCAGAGAAACGTCAGGGAAGATGTCAAACTGTTTTTCTTGAGGCAGAATGGGTTTGCAAATGAATTCCGTCTCATTCGAGCAGTACAGGCTGCCGAATCAACATCTACTCGTACAGAATGAGTTAGTGATACAGGGAGAAGTAAAGATAAGGTGAAGGAAGATGATGAAACAATCTACAGAAATTTTGAAGTAAGAATGGGAATTGCTGCTGTAGTCCAGAACACAACTGGTAAATTATTTCGTTCCAAAGAACACAAGACTTTCTTTAACAATCTGTTGGAAAGAGGAGTCATGAACCATAGGATTGTTGATTTTGATTATCTGGATGTTGCTGACATAAATCTGCGAGAAAGCTTTGAGAGATTGTAGATGGACAAATTCTGCACTGATTCTGCTGCTATTTATCTTGAATTAACAGCATATTTTTACTCGAATTTGACATTTCTATCTCCAGACAGAATGCAGTTCAGTGTGAATGATAGGTTTTATGAGGTTAGTTCAGATACTCTTGCTAACATTATAAATGTTGAGAGAGGAGCATTCAGGTCAATAGATGTCCCTTATGAAACAGTCTGTAAGTTTCTCACAAAGTCTGTAAGGGCCACTATAACATATCCTCTTTTAACGTCTGCAAGAACTATTCTGCACAAAATCATCATCAGCTGCATTCGTCTAAAAGCATCATCCAAGACTGATGTGTCTAAATTTAAGGCAAAACTGATGTGGGCAATTGAAAGAGGAGTACTGTTCTCACTGCCTCACACAATCATTTTGCATATGTATCGAACAGTCTCAAAGGGAAAAGGACAACTACCCTATGGAGCTTCAGTCACAAGAATCTTTGATCATCTTAAGATAGATATACCCAGAAGATTCAGTACTAAAATTCTTCCAACAATGATCATTGTTATGAAAATGATCAACAAGATGAGACTGAAGGATGTTGCAGAGACATGGAGACGAAAAGAAAAGGAACTGGCTATATCAGAAACAGCAAAAAGAAAAGGCAAAGAATCAGCTTCTGATGGGCCAAGTTCTAAAAGGAGAAGACAACTCCTACTGATAGATGAAGAAGATGAAGAAGAAAGCATCTCTGCAATTCTGGCAAATATGCGTCAACACTCTCAGAGAATGTCTGAACAAGAGGAACATGCATAACACATTCTCCACATAGAAAAAGAGAAGAATGCAGGATATGAAGAAATGGATGAGCCAGAAGAAACAGACGCAAAAGAAGAACAAGAAGAAGAAGGAGATAAGAACAGAGAAAAAAAGGGGCAGCAAGGACAGAATGAAGCATCAACTCAGGGGGAGCATCATCATGAAAATATTGACATTCAAGTTCCTGCAGCTTCATCAGGAAATGCTGATTATCAAAAGATCTTAAAACTTTTAACAGAGATCAAGGATCGACAGGTACATATGGAAACCTCCTTCAATAACAGATTGGAAACTCTTGAGAAGACAGTCAATCAGTGTATTGACAGGATTGAGAAGTCTGCATCAGATATGGAGGATTTCACCCTTATTCGAACCCCAAACAAGAAAACCACTTAAAAAGATCTTTTTGAACTGACTAACTCTTTTTGAAGTTGACAAAAAGGGGGAGTAGATATGGCTTTTTGTTTTGCTCGACTTGGTTGATCGACTTGGCTTTTTGCTTGACTTAGCTTTTTGATTGATTTTCGATGGATTTATTATTGTGCTGATGATATCATGACAGTTGGATGACAGATGGTTTTATCATTGTGTTAATGCATGATAAATGACTAATGATATTTTCTTATTGAAATCTGTATTGACAAAGTCTGTATTTTGTTAAGCTGTAATTATGTTATGCAGGGTTGATATGAGCTATACTTATGAGTTGGGCAGGATAGTTGGAAACAGGTTTATTTAACCATATTTTGCAGGGACATTGAGCCATATGTTTAAGATGTTTTGTCACCATCAAAAAGGGGGAGATTGTTGAGAAAACTCATAGTTTTGATGCTAACAAAACAGCTTATGAATGATATTTATATCAATCTCTTGAAAGAAAATGACACAGAATGACATAGGCTTTAAAGTCTGCTAGTTGCAGAAAACAAAGCATGAGATGTCTAAGAGTCTGACCGTACCAGACGGAAAGACTCATCCAGACTGAGATTTTAAGTCTGAATGAACCAGACTGAGATTTAAGTTTGACCGTACCAGACTGAGATTAAAGTCTGAACAAACCAGACTGAGATTTTAAGTCTGAACGAACCAAATTGAAAATCTAGGCATATTCAGAACTTAAGACCATCAGACTTAAGATGAACTTACAGGATAAGATCACCAATGGTCAAGTATTTCACTTACTTTATTTATATTGATTCTGTTGTATCAAAGTAATTGGCAGGATCAATCAACGGACAACTTCCAAAGAAGAATAGAACACTTATGGAAGCCCGGATACTGATTGTATGGGCGAACAGAATCCAAGGGGATCCAATCTACCTCCAACGGTCAAAAAGACTTGCCTTATAAAGTCTGTCCAGGAAAGGGAATACGAAACTCTCAAGGAAAGAGCCAACGGTCGAGTGTGGCTTGGAGAGTATATAAGGATAGGATGAGACCTAGGAGAGTAAGAAGTGGATGAACATTATTCCAAAGCTGATTCAGTTCTTCAATTGTTGTTCATAGTGCACATTTGAGTGATCTAGGTGCTTTACAGAAAGAGAGTGACTTAGTGAGACAAATCATCACCGAGTACTAGCACTCGAGAGTGTGTAATCACTGTTGATCATATAGTGAAATATAGCCGATTGGCTGGTCGACCGGAGAGTGGACGTAGGCTTGTCTAAAGCCGAACCACTATAAACTGAGTTTGTAATCTTCTCTACTCTCTCTATTTAATTTCAGTTTATAGATTGCAAAAGTTTGTTATTGCTTGCGCATAAAATTCCTATACACCTATTCACCCCCCCTCTAGGTGTTAATACTAGTTCCAACAGTGTCAACACATCCAAATTTTCAATGCATGATCTTTTGAATGATCTAGCAAAATCAATTGCAGGTGGGACATGCTTTAACTTTGGAGAGTATCAACTAGCAAGTAATGAAGATGATGCATCTTTTGAGAAAGTTCGTTATGCATCATTCACCTCATTATGGTGCGTTACATCAAAAAGCATGAGAGTATATCATCAAATGAAGGTATTAAGAAGTTTAATGTTACTGCATGATAGATATAGTTGGGATGACAAATTTCATATTTCCAACAAGGTGTTGCATGACTTGCTAACATAATTGAAGTACTTGAGGGTGTTCTCGTTATGTCGTTGTTCCACCGTAGAGGTACCGAATTGTATTGGTGATTTAAAGCATCTTCGATACCTCAATTTCTCATACACGGACATCGAAAGGCTGCCTAAGTCAATTGTCGTCTTATGCAGATTACAAGCTTTGATCTTAAGAGGTTGTCAAAAGCTTTCTATGTTGCCTCAAGGAATCACAAAATTGGTCAGCTTACAGTTTCTTGACATTAGAAATACAGGAAGTCTAAAAGAGATGCCATCGGGCATCAATAATCTGAAGAATCTTATAATCTTGTCCAAGTTTGTAGTAGGACTAGAGAAAGGGTCACAGTTAAAGGAGTTAAAAAACTTTCCAAATCTTGAAGGAGAATTGTCCATATTAGAATTGCAAACAATGGAAGAAGTTGGAGATGCAGTTGATGCTAATTTGTTTGGAAAGTGAGGTCTTAGCAACTTATTCTTGCATTGGGGTGAAAATTTTGGAAATTTACCGAATGGAAAGCACAAAGCACTAGTGCTTCACTCTCTGCGGCCTCACACTAATATTGAAAATCTCACTATCTCCTATTATGGTGGTGCAACATTCCCCTCATGGATAGATGGTTCATCCTATTCTAAGATGGTGTCTTTATGCTTGTGGGGCTGTCCTAATGTTACATCATTGCCCGCACTTGGACAACTACCTTCACTAAGAGAATTATCTCTTGAAGGTCTACATGCAGTAAGCATGATCGGCATTGAATTTTACGAAAGTAAAAGGCCATTTTCATCCTTAACAACTTTGAAGTTCGAAGAGATGTTGGCATGGAAGGATTGGTCTCATTATGCTGGGGGCCGAGAAGAAGAAGTCCCATTCTCCTATCTTCAACATCTTATTGTCCGGAGTTGTCCTTCCTTGATCGAGATATTGCCTTGTCAACTAGATCGTCTCATAAAGCTTGAAATTCATGCATGCTCGCATTTTAATAACTCAACTAGTGAGGTTTGTTTTCCATCTCTCCATGAGTTATACCTTGAGAATTGTAATAAAGAGATCTTAAAAAGCTTGGTCAACCTACATTCTTTGACCGTTCTCAGAATTGAAAATCTTGTTGAGCTTGTTTGCTTTGATCATGGGTTTATGAGCAGCTTGGTCAGGCTAAAGGAGCTTTATATTGGACGATGTGACAAGCTAACATACTTGTGGCACGATAAAAATGAATTGCGAAATCTTACTTGCCTCCAAGAATTACCCATCCAAAGCCATCCTCAATTCACATCTTTTGTAGCTGGGGAAGGAGACATAGAACTACCTAGCAACCTTGAAAGGATGGAATTGAGGAAATGCATGAGTTTAGAAAAGCTTCCGAGCAAGATGCACACACTCAAAGATTTGATAATTGAGAAGTGTCCAAAACTCATGGGATTAACCATTGCTCCAGATGACCCCACCAGCAATATCCTAATGCCTCATCTTGTTGCAGTGAAGACACTTATAATTAGGAAGTGTGATGGAGTGAAGTCATTAGAAGAGTTCACCACAGAATCGCTGACGTCTTTGGATATTGAATTTTGTAAGAATCTGGGAAGCCTACCCCCACTCTCCTATCTCACTCGTTTGGTACTAGTGGTCTGTCTAGCATTGGAGATAGAGGACTTCCCTCCCCTTTCCATAGAGCTGTCGTTTCTTACATTGATGATTTGTCTGAAGATAAAGTCCCTACCAAATCAATGGCATCATCTTACATCCCTCCGGTCGCTATCTATTATCCAGTGCCAAAATATTAGATGCTTGCCCAAAGGCAGTTTGCCTCCCAATTTGGTGCAGCTTAAAATTTTAAGAGTGCGAAAATCTAAAGCAACCAATGAGAGAATGGGGCATACACCTGCTCACATCCTTCCATACCCTGACAATTGATGGAAGCATGGGAGGAGAGGGAGAGAAGGTGTGGTTCCCTTCGGAGGACGAGGAGGATGCATGGAGTCTTTTCATTCCTTCTTCTCTAAAGTGGCTTTATATAATAAATATGAGGAACGTGGAAAGACTATTGAGTGGTCTTCGCAATCACTCCTCAATCAGACTTTTGGGGATTGAAGATTGCCCGAAGTTGAGGTATTTGCCAAGGGATGGCCTCCCTCCGTTCCTCCAAGAATTGGACATACATCAATGCGAGATTCTGAAAAAAGGATGCTAAAAAACTGGCCACTATTGGCCCCTCATCCAAGAAATCCCGAGCATCCTCATTGACTATGGTCGGATCCAATGAAGTGAAATCCATCCACTTTCGCTTTCATTTGCTAATTGCCGCGATTCGTTCTTCCATCTACAGTCAGTTTTCTTAGGGTTCGGGTAAGTTTTTGGTTTTCGAAGGCATCGATTTCGATTATGGTCCCCCAAATCGATGCTTAATACAAACTGAATTTTCCTCATGGGAGATTTTCCACATAAATTTCCAACAACCAGCCACTGAAGATGTGAAAGATTGACATTTGTAGGACACAATGTTCCCAGTGCTGCCTCTTGCTTTATTGATGGGATATCTTCAACTCTGCTTGACACCCAAAAAGTTTGTTTTTTTATGCACTTGAGTGACCCACCAAAAAAAATGAACGAAAATGCACTATGCTTTGCATGAGAATCACCAAGAATCATAGCTTTCCACAATCATATTCCTCTGCATTTTCGGCGTTTATTTTATGTTCTCTTCCCAACATCTTTTTCTTGTGCCTTGGCTCATTCACTGAAATTGTTTTACAAATACCATTGACATCTGTATTGGCAAAATCTCTCAGAAGGATCGCTTTTACGAACGCTGTTGAGGTAGGGCTGATGTTGTTAGAGTTACGCATCATATTTTGCAATTCAAAAAATTAAAAAAGAAAAGAAAAGAAGGGTTTGATTTTATCTAGTACATTAATATGTTCTATATTTTCTTCTAGTGAAAACTAAAAGCATGATTAGTTATGTGGAAGCCGTAATAAGATTGTGAAGAAAGGAGATGCAGTTTTTTTATGGTTTTCTTAGAATCGAGAACCTTCTTTTTGTTGATGATGATCCTTCATATTATTAAGCAATTGATTCGGGAGAAACTTCTACAACAGCTCATGGGTCCTACCTTTCAATACAACTTTAATTTATGGCAACACTAATATTGCATAAACCATCTTCTGTTTGGGTCTTCATCTTTAGTGGATTAGAAACTATTACTAACAGCTTGCTAGAAATTTTTAGCTGATATACTCATGCTTGTTTGGTGTTACCTGCCTCCGAGTTTGGATTGTCAGCAATGACCGTTGGGGCAAACCTACTTAGTTCTTTAAATCTTAAGTTGTTTATGTATACTCTACTGTTGACACCTAAATTTTTGGCCTCACATATGAACATTTATTTGCATAAAAAATTTTGAGGGTCGATCCAATCCCCTAGCAAAATTGGCATTGCATAATTTTACATTGTAGGGAGGATACCTTCGGTTGATGTTTCATGGATAGAAAATTTGGAGGGAAATCAACTAGATACATGGGGGTTGCAATTTCCATAAGGAGGAAACCAATCAATCACAAGAATCTTCTCTCCAATAAATTTTGGAGGAATTTGTGGCAAGACAGACAAAATGGAGGGAAGAAAATCAAAGCATTTATGGAAAGTGTGGGCTGCTGGAATTTACAAAAAGAAACTAATGAGCTGGCCATAGAATTGTGATAGGAAATTAAGCGAAAGAATCAAGCTGGTCATGGAATCGTGAATGGAGATGAGTGAATTTGGACGCATTCACGGGAATGTGAATAGAAGCTAAAAGGGAAATCAAAAGATTTGAAGCGCTAATTTGGAAGTGAATTAGAGTGATTCACAATCAATTCTCGGTGACAAATCAAAGCCAAAATTGAGCAATTTTCCGAGAATCATCAATTCGCTCAACAGATCTTGACTTTCCAACAATACATGGGAGAATTTTTGCTATAAAAGGAGGCCAGCTTGAACACCTTAGGCAGATGAGAGAGGGCTGAAAGAACTCGAAAAAAAAGGGGGAGGCGAGAAAGGTGAGTGGAGGCCGAAGGTAAAAAAAAAACCTAGAGAAAGGGAAACACGATTTGGGAAGTTTGGCCACATTGAGTGAAGGAAATTGTCTTCATTCAGGCAGCGAAAGTTTGCAAACAGAGTGACACCCAGAGAGAATTCATGAAGGAGAGAGTGGGGCACAATGGAAAAAGGGAGCGGCTATGCATGGAGAGAAGGAGGAGATCGTGGACACCCTGAGCAAAAGAGATGATGAAGACCCGATCCTTTCCACCTGTTGCGAACGTTGTTGCTGTGCTGTCATTAGCAATAGAATGCTATCGACAAGTGCCTACGAAGAAAAAAAAAAAGACCATCAAGGTAATTTCCCAACCCTTTCATTTGTATGAATATTAAATTGCTAAATTCGCAATGCATTTACTGCTAATGTGATTCCCTTGAGATATTAAGCATTATCTAATTAGGTGAAGTTTTTGTATTGTGTTAAAAAAAATCTCAATAATAAAAAATACTAAGCCGAGAGACGTCGGATTAGATTTTTGATTATTGTGATTTTCTGTCTTGGGTCTTGATGAATTACTTGTTTTACGTCACTAATTGTGTTAATTTTTAGTAAATCTACTAAAAAGATTATATAAAAATTGCATTCCGTGTTAGATTAATTCTCTAGTTAGAGTTGCATATTTAGGATAATGTAGAAACATAAGAAATTTTGTAAGTTAGAATAGATTTAGTTATTCTTTAGTTTAGATGAGACTATGATAAATAATTCGTACTAATAAGGGTCATAAAAAAAAAAATCATGCATATGCATATAACATTAATATGTCATTCATCCAACATCATGTAGTACATGCATATTTAGGGTTGTGTAAATTATATTGAATCCCTGTTACAATAGTTTTCAATTAACGTATGTCATTAGAGCACGACCATTTAAATTGCATGTCTAATGACATTAGAGTAAAAATCATACATATTAAATCTAGACTAAAGTTATATATGGTTAATTTAGAAAAATCCAAAAAAGTAGAGTTATCCCATTTAGAATTTATGTTTAGGGCATGCATTTTTAGTTATAGCTTGTTTTGTTTTAAGGTTGATCATGATTCTTATATTTATCCTCTTGGACTTATTGAATGTTATTGATTGTCCGCATGATCACTCATTTCCATATTAGTGGCTTAGGTTAAAATCAACCAAGACTGCTTTCAAAAAATGGTTTTTGAAACTTAAAGAGAAATGGTACCGAAATGGTGCTAGTTTAACTTAGTGTAACCATGTCCCTAAACCTATTGGATCTCTGGTTCGCAAAAGTAAAGCATTCTCCCATAGTTTACTTGGGTTTCTAATCAACCCTAATTGATTAGTGGCGACTCCTAATTGAATAAAATTACATGTTTAAATAGGACAAATTTTGTGTACCAAGTTGCGGTTGGTAGGGCTTGGGAGAGTCCGCACTAAGTCTTCGGACTTAGTAATCCGTTAGTCTTCCCATGGTGTTTCACCTTCGGGAAGGTTGCGACAGCTTGGCAACTCCACTAGGGACATGAGTTAAAACTCATAATGGACATAGGCCTGATTTTTCTCTTTTCAAAAATATTTTTTTTATTTGGCATCATGGAGACCAGGTATGCCCCTAACATGAAGTGTTAAATGTTTTTGCAAAAAGGAGTTATAAGGGGTGTAGTGTTTGCTAACTTTTTGTTTTGTAGGAAGGTTTTGAGGTTGAATGTTTTTTTGCTCATATTGAAGTGATGTTTGCATTATTAATTGCTGTGCATGATTTTAAAATGGTTTTAGTACTACACTTTGCACACACTACCTACCATCGGACTTGGACCGCAATTAAGGATATTAGGATGGTATTGAGAAATGATCCAATCTTGAATGCGAGACTGCAATGTAGAGGTTGCCTTTCTCAACTCTGAAATTTTTTTTTCTTCTCGGTGTCAAAATGTTTATCCTTATTTGCGAAATCGCATGACTATAGGATTTTCTTTGACCAAGCCGGAGCTAAGAGGACTCGACCTTTGTACACGAGATTACGACTAGTTGGATCATTCCTCTTGGCTCTAATTTGCTAAGCCCTATAGTTTAGGTGTCAAACCTCACGTCCCATGTGTATGTCTATGTGATTGCTATTTTTCCTTCATAAAGTAAGTATTCTTACCTTACACTATGCAATCTACTTATGTTATCATTTTTTTTTGGGTCAATGACAAAAGATCGATTGCGAGTCTTAATCTATATACAATGGGGAGATCTGATGTTCAATTCATTCCAACTCCTAAGATTGAGCTCAAGGGATGGTGGAATAATCTAAATAAGGAAGGTCAAGATTATGTGGAGTCAATACTTGGTCAGCTCATACCCCTTATGGATATTGGAGTGTCACGCCCCGACTCTCGAGCTCGCGGCAACCCCATTACCTTGGTCGATTGAAAGTAACGTCCCAGGACTTGTCCACGACCATTCATTTTATCTTTGATTATGCGCAAGCGGAAGACGAACCATCCCCAGACAAACAAACAATCAAACAGGGATAGAGGGATGAACAACAATGACAACAGCAACTATTCATTTATTCAAATTACTGGATTAACCAACGGAGGATCGTTTCCGAATTACAAGCCCGACAAAAAGGGCCGATCCATCCTTTAAGCGAAACCAAAAGAACTAGGCTAATCCAACAGTACACAAAGAACCCTCGGGTTCAACACCACGGTCACTCGGACCCATCGGACTCAAGCTCCGTCGAGTCGGTCACTGGAGAAGCGGGGGTAGGATTCTCCACTGCGGGTATGCCATTCTAAGGACCTGAAAATGTTTAACCACGACAGGTTGAGATAAAATCTCAGCGAGTTCTTCCCCCTAAGCCCCAGTTAGTACGCCAACTCAACTCGGGGTATCTCTCCAGAACCACCCCTCACTCAACCCACAACAAACAACCAAAACCAAACAACAGCCAACAACAAATAGGGCAACCAACAATCATACAATCGGTTCGCATGCAACCTTACCCGGTATGCCATACCCTGCACGTCGAATCTCATATAAAGCAAGCAAGGCACATGGCCGTTAGATGAAACAGTTCATCAATTACATGCGAATCGCATCACAAGCGATCTCACCTGGCCATTGCCACACCCTGCACGACTGTCAACTCATGCATGCGTACCATAATTAATGCGATCATCACGACATTAAGAGCATGCGAATAATCAGAGCATCTCACACAACTTTCTCATGTCTCACACTCACACATGCTCCGATTATTACGACCACTAGGGCCACGGCACAACCTTATGGTTGGCGGTCTATCGGTCGAAGACCAGGCATCGTCCTCCTCCATGAGGCACAGCGACGTCACGGGCTCTCTCCCATCGACGGCATTCTCTATGGAGCATGGGGCCCGCTCACTGCCGCAGCCCTGCAACTAACCACTGTTAGGCAACCAACCGAAGTCAGGACGACCAAAAGGCCACGGTACAACCCTATAAGGATTGGCAGTCTACCGGCAGTACCGGGCTCTCCTCTTAATGTGATCATGCAACACATCATCAAACAATCCATTTATATCTTTGCTCTGTCGTGAATGCAACATCGCTCATGCTCATGCGACATGCCATTTCAAATAACCCACGCAATATGTCATGCGATTTCACTCGACAATTCCAAAATCCAACCAACACTCGATCACGCATTTCATCAATATTCACGAGCATAATTAACAATCGGCATTTCAATAAATCACAACAATCAAGAGCACATCAAATTGAGACAAAAACTAGCTTCTGCATGAATAGTACCGTGAACAGTATCGTGAACAGTAATTATGAACAGTGATTTTTCCGAAATTCAATTAATTAAAACATTTAATCCAAAAATTAAACAAAACATTAATTAAAACAATTAATCAATCCATTTAAGCAAAATCATGCTTAATTAATCACAAAAATCACATAACCCTCATTTAAGCAATAATTAAGCACAATTAGCAAAATTAAGCTAATCTAATCCTAACCATCTATCTAACCACCTATCTTAAGGCTAATACAACTTAATTAAACTTCCTAAACCAATATTACCACTAATTAACCCAACCCTAAGCAAGTTTAGGCACTAAATAGGGATTAGGAGCTAAACTCACCTGTTAAGTGGGCTGGCGACATGAACGCGGCGGCGGCGGCGGCGACGAACCCGACACCCGGGGACCTCACTCACGATGATCCAAGGCGGTCCCGGGCTGAGAACAGCAGCAACAAACTCGAAATCCCTCTGCAACTCTGAAAAACTGACTGCACAGGAGGCAAGTCGCTGACCGGAGGAAAACGGGCTGCTCGGAGTTTTGGCGAGCGGCGGGCCAGTGACCAACGGCACCTGGGGGTCGAGGGGGAACCACTTGTGGCTGGGATGGGTGGTGATTTGGCCGGAAATGGAGAGAAATGGAAAAAAAGGCGGAACAAAGTTGCTGCAGGCATAATAGTGACGGTCCGGCGACAGCCGGCTTTCGTCCGGAATACGGGACGACTGGCAGCTCTTTCTGGTGATCAGCCGACGTTATATGAATGGAAATTCTCTTCTGAACACAACGGCGGGTGGCACGAGATGAGATTCCAACGGGAAGGCAATGAAAAACTCAGATTTCGGTGAAAGGTCAAACTGAAAAACAGAAGGAAGGAAGGAAAACCATGGGAGAGAGGTGTGCGGTTTTTGGAGAAGATGAAGAGGAGAGAGAGAGTGAAGTGAATGCTGAAGGATAAGCCTTATCAAGGCCATCAATGCTTGCCCCACTTGCCAAACAATGACCTCATCTTCTCTCTCTTCCTTTTGACTTTTCTTCAAAATATCCAATAGCATTTTGGTCATTTCCACCTTGCACATTTCCCAATATGTCCTTGGGCTGAAAATGAAAGGGCGGGCCTAGGAAATGGGCTGGAAAATGAATAGGAATGGGTTCGGGAATTTATTGGGCTCAAATCGGCTCGGGTTTAGACATCGGGCTTGGAAGGGTAAAGGGTCGGTTTGGCCCAACGGGCTCACTTGCTTGCCTCGGGCCTTCCATGGCGGCTGTCCCACCTTGGGCGTGAGGCCCACACTGTTCTTGCCCGGCCCACATCCTCGTAGACTCGTTTCCTCGGTCCGAAAGTTCATTTTCCAATTACTCGGCTCAACCGACAGTGTCGATTGTCTAAGAAGCATCGTCCAAAAATCCGTCCCGAATGTTCCTGAAAATTCGAAGTTCAATACTGGATTCTCATGCCTTGTCAATTTCGCCCGAATGCCATTTTGGTACAACTCAGACTGACAGGCGGCTTTGAGGATTCACACGTAACTGACTCGTGCCAATTCACGTTCAAGACTTCTCGACACATGGACGTCCTTGACTACATGAAATTGCGAAGGATCGATTCTTATTTCAAAGTACATGATTACCAAGGATCGACATAGGGTCATTCGTGGGTTCGATAACAGTAGACGGAATCACCTGTCGTTCCATTATTTCTGTCCGCGAATCGACTTCTATTCGTCCCTAGAATCGGCCTGCATGACTACAGGATCGTCCTTATGCAAGTTTTACGGTCGAGTCGTTTTCCTAGGTCAAGTTTTTTAGTCGCACGAGTTTTGTCCTCAGTAGCCTTTCCCCTCAAGGTCAGTATCTCAAGAGTGATCAGTTCCGAGTGAGATCAATCAACAATGCATTTGGTGAAATTAATGTTCATTCATCCCTTAAAGAGCTCGAATTTCAGGATGTTACATGGAGTCCATAGTGGTGTCTTGTAAGCAATATCTCACTTCTGGTGCCCTAAGACTGCTACCTTCATCTTTGGTAAGAATGAGCTAACTCTAACCTTTGAAGAATATAGTGTGTTATCATGGGAATGCCCCTTGGGATTGAGCTTGTGAGGCCGCCTCTCGGTTTAGAGCCCACATCAATTTTGTCCCAATTTTAAAGAATCAAAACCGATGAGGTCAAGAAAATTTTGAAAGCTAATTGTAATGCATGCCCTTTCTCATTTTTGGCTAATCATTTTTCAAATCAATCTTCAATGCGCCAAAAAGGTAGGATATTCATTTTAGCATTCTTTGGATTTATAATTTTTCCTCATAGAAAAATGCTATTAATCATTTGATTGCATAGGTGGTTAGGCAAGCATGTGCTGGCATGAATTTTATAAACATGATTTTAGCTAAAACATTTTTATCCCTCAACCATTTTAAACAAAATGGAGGAAAAATCATGAGTGCATCTCCCGAACTTTTACAAATTTGGTTTCTTTCACACGTGAGGGAGTTTGGTCATTTCATGCATCGAGGCAAAATAGAAGGTTCTAATAATCCAATAAAAAGGTTTTCAATCTTAGAGAAAAAGTATACTAGAAAGTTATATTCTAGCTAGATAACTTTTCTAAAGGATCCGGATCCCGAGGGCTTCTTGTGGTATGCTAAATGGTTTCATGTTGGTGAGGCTCGTTTTTGTCATAAGAAAGATGATCCGGTTCCATTGTTGGGAATCACTGGTGCAACATCTTACTACCCTTATAGGGTAACCCGCCAATACCGTGTGCTCCAAGATATTCCACCTCCTCTTCGCATGGGCCTATTTCAAACTCTCTTCACGCGTAAAGATCATGAATACTTAGAAGAGATCGATTGTTTCGAAAGCGCATGGAAGGAATGCCAGCAAGAAAAGATAGTGGTGCCCAAAAGGTTGAAGGGAGAAGAGAAGATTTATCATGCCTTGGATTATTATATCCACCACCACAAAATTCCTACAGCTCTATTCCCTGTAATACCTGAGGTTACAGCACAGCTCACTCGTAAAGTGCAAATTGAGCATCTTAAAGAAACGGTGGAAGCGAAAGAGGCTCACATCTTTGAGTTGGTCCGACAGAACAAAAAGCTTCGAAAGACAGGGATCTCCTAATTGTATATAGAGAAGAGTCACTAATTTGTTTTTATGTTCATGTCTAGGAGTTCAATTTCAACTTTAGAGTGTTATTTCAATTTCTCAAATTGATGTTTTAGGAATTTAATTCCCTAGGGAGTCATTTTCATTTCTTAGATTAATGTATTTGGAATTCAATATTATTTAATAAAATGTGCGATCGATTGTTGTCATAGACCAATTTCATTTGTCATGATGCTTACTGTGCTTTTTACATCAGGTAACATTGATACAACATGGCTCGCCCGAGATCACCTATTCGTACTTGTTCTAGAGCAGCAATGGCCGATAGCATTGAACAAGCGCGTGTTACTGAACAAGCTCGTGTCGCTACCCTTGAAACGAAAATGAAGCAAGTTTTGAATTTCCTTGAGCAGTTGTCTAAACAAATCGATTCCCTCAAATCGAACATTGTCCCATCAGCTCCGCAAGTTGAAGTGGTGTTACCTCAACACCCTCCTATGGGTGATTCGAGAGATAAGGGCAAGAATACAACTGCAATTGGCCCATCAAACTCTGGTGATGCTTCTACAATTAAAATCACTGACATGCCTCAAATTGTTGTGGATGATGAGATACAAGTGATGCACCCAGTCATATCGAAAACCGAGCAAGAAAACCGCTTGGCAAAAATTGAGGAAAAGCTTAAGCAACTACAGGGTTCAGAACACCAAAGCTCGACAAACTTGTCTCTTTATGCAAAAGTCAAAGTACCGAAAAAGTTCAAAATGCCTAACTTTGAAAAGTATGATGGCACCTCTTGCCCAACGATCCATCTACAGACTTATCTAGTCAAGATGACCCAATATGTTGATAATGTACCCCTAATGATTTAGTCGTTCCAAGTGAGTTTGACAGGGCCGACATTGCAATGGTACATCATGAAGAGAATTAATCTCTTAGAGACTTCGGAGGATTTGATTGATGCTTTCTTCAAGCAATATAAGTATAATATCGATGTTACTTCATCCCGAGAGGATTTGATTCATACAGAAAAGAAGAAGACGGAATCTTTCAAGGCATATGTCACGAGATGGCGAGCCGTGGCTTCTCAAATTAGTCCCGAACCGACGGAGAAAGAGTTGATATATTTGTTTATGAAGACACTCTCGCTTGAATATCGAAGCCGGATGCTCAGTTCAACTGCTGAGTCATTCAATCAGTTAATCCCTGTTGGTGAACGAATTGAAATGGTCCAGCGTGATGGATGGGCATCCGATCAGACCAACTCGTATGAGAGATACAATTAAAAAAGATAAGGAACCCATAGTGGAGGTTAATGCAGCTTATGTCCAACCGCTTGCGAATGCGGGACGAGATGAGGAGAGCAGGGGAGTGGGAGATGGAGGAGAAAGGTGGGATCTTTAGGGAGGGCAGTTCGGAGAAGGAGAGGGTCGCTAGGAATAGGATTGCCATTAAAATAGAGAAAAGGTTTCAACTTTAATTTCTTCGAAAATTCCGATGGCTTTCTGTTTTATTTTATTTTGTTGTCTCCCAGTTTCGTGGGTTTAGGACAGTTGGAATGACTGAATTGCCCTCCTCCTCTTGTGTTATTATGTACAGATCTTACTACAAAATGAATTTGTATCACTGTAGTAATTTTTTCGGAATGTAAGCCACGCAATTGATTGTCATGGCCGAAAAGTCACTCTTTCGTGAAGAAGACACATAGAAATTATTTCAATCCAAAATAGGAATTCTCATTTATGAAACTTATATAAATTAAAAATTTATTTTGATCGGATTTCTTTTCGAGCTCAAACTCAGAGGTATATTTTCAACACTTATTCATATTATAATCCATGCCAACCCAGTCAAAGAATAAAAGAAAAGGTATAATTTATTTGTTTATTGATTCTTGTTTTAATTATGTGTCCTAACTGTTCACAAACATAAAAAGATAACTCGGGGTTACCTCACCCTTTATCATTGTTTTTCTCATCTATGTAAATGCTCAAAACTAGTTTCATCCTTAGCATGACATTAGAAGGCTACATTTGATGTCTTATTCGGATCTTAGGATCCCTCCTATGTAAAACACTTAGAGGGTACTATAAGGTATAGGGTAGGAAAAAGATTCCGTACCAATCAAGGCATATAGGCACCAAAACTGTAAAATATGTTGAAATTATTTAAAATAAAACATAACTTTTAGTTTTCTTTTTATAATTTTTCGCTTATTCAATTGAAAATCCACTTTAGGGCAAGATGGTATAGGGTAACTTGAAACTTGTGAAATAGATATATTTTAAGCTAGTTTAAAGGTTCTATAAGATAAGTTGTAGATTTCAAAAACTTAAAATTAATACTTCCACGGTAGATTAAGATAAGAGGTCTATAAGTTAAGAGTTACTTACTAAAGGATACCTTCTCTCCCTCCCTCAAAATACTCCAAATAATTCAATGTGAGATTCTAAAATATCAATGCTCGAAAGTAACTAGCGACTATTGGCACCTCCTCCTAGAAATCGCCATTCATTGGAATTGATTGAATTCAAATCTAATAAGAAGATTTGTCTCTGTTGTCTAATTGTTTTCTTCAAGTAATGATTCAGACTTTGTCTTTCCTTCCTTAACTCGATGCAAAAAAGTTCATCTTTTTCCATGGACATGCTTCACATGAATTTCCACGACACAGCTACCGAAAGTCCAAGGTTAAAATTTGGGGGTGACATGCGCTAAATAAGATTAATCAATATAATGGTGTTGATTATGGAGGTCTACATTGAAAGTCAATCCAAGAAACTTTCTTACCTTCAGTAACAGCAGCTACTTTAAAGATTAGAAAATAGGGTTTAAAATAAGGGTTCTCGAGTGGGCGAATCTAACAGCTAAATTCGAATAAAGTCTGTAGATTATAATCCATTTATAAATGGCTTCCTCGTCCAAGTTCACAGCCCACCTTTCTCCTATTAAATTCCCACATAATCTTAGACCAACGGTTCCATTGGTCCCATATTTTCTTTTTTTTACCGTAAAGGAGAGGTGGAGAGTAGCAAGCAAGGAGACCATGCTTTATTGCTTGATTTATCATAGAAAAACTCAACATCTGCGACCGTGTATTTTGATATAGAATTGCGAGAAGGTTGTCATCCAAGACCAGGCGAGGATCACCAACCCTCTGCTTGTGGTCGGTGAGGGTTAGAAGAAACAAAAGAAAAAAGAAAAATATAATTAAAAATTCGTAAAAATTAAAAGTTATTCATGTCAGCGTTGCCCGTGCCACGTAGAACAATCAACATTGACTAGACTGCCACTTCAACAATTTCTTGTCAAAATTGATCAAAATGACTAAATTGGCTAATTGTCAAAAGGTTTAGGATTAAATTGACATAATTGAAAGTTTAAGAATAAATTGGCTAAATTTAAACGTCTATGACTAAATTTGTATAGTTACAATAGGTCTATGACTTTTTTTGATAATTTTTCCCTCAATTATAAGATTTGAAATAGGAAGTACCCCAATGTGTCTTGTTTGTAGATTTTTGGTTGATTTCGTGTGAGTATGAATATAATGTGTTTATCAAATTGCTCTTATTCTTGTTCATTTCACGCGACAATTTTCTATTTCTTGGGGGTACTTGATTTTCTCGTCAAAAATTTTCTATTTTTCACATTTTCATCTCACATGCTAGCAATCATTAGGCGACTTGAAGAGTCCAAAACAATGACTGTGATTCGTACGAATTTTCTATTAATGATTGCAATTGACTAAAGAAAAGAATTTAACAAAAAATCTAGGGCCTAATTACTATTTTTGAGTGGTACGAAATGCTCTTTAGTTTATATTTTAAAGGGAAAATACCATCAAAAGTCTCAAACTATGCCACTTAGGATAATTTTATCGTGAACTTTTTTTCGTGCCGTAAAAAATCCCAAACTATGCCACTTGGGATCATTTTACCTAATTTTTTTTTGTGCCACCAAAAACCTCAAATCATGTCACTTGGGACAATTTTATCTTGAACTTTTTCTTGTGCCACAAAAACTCCTAAATTATGCCACTGGAGACACATTTACACAAAACTCTTTAACTAAAGGGCATTTTCGTCTTTTTACTTTTTTTCTCTCCCCCCTCTGTCATGGCTGGTAGAGAGAAGCCGGCAAGGGCCACCCTCTGATGGTAGTATCCAGCGACAGTGGCTTTTGCTGGGGAGGGTCGCCCCCGACCGAGTAACGACCGCCTTTGCCTGATCTAGTGGGGCGGCCCTCGCCCAACACCGGGGAGAGTTGCCCCCACCAAATTCGACGAGGGTGGCCCTAGCCTGGAGTGGGCCTCTAGAGTGAGGGTCGCCCTGGCCTGAAGTTGGGGAGGGCCGCCCTCGCCCGATGCTGGGGAGGGCCGCCCTCGCCTAATGCCATTGTCGGTGAGGGCCACCCTCGTTGGCTTCCCTCTGCCAGCCATGGTAGAGAGAAGAAGAAGAAAAAAAAAAGGAAGAAAAGTAAAAAGTAAAAAGATGGAAATACCCTTCAATTACCCTTACCAAAAAAAAAAAATACCCTTTAATTAAAAAGTTTGGGGTAAATATATCTCAAGTGACACAGTTTAAGGTTTTTTGTGACATAACGAAAAATTCAGGGTAAAATTGTCCCAAGTAGCATAATTTGAGGTTTTTAATGACACAAAAAAAAATTATGGTAAAATTGTCCCAAGTGACATAGTTTGAGGTTTTTTATGGCATGAAAAAAAGTTTATAGTAAAATTGTTTCAAATGGCATAGTTTAAGGTTTTTGATGACATTTTCCCTTTTTTTAAATATACCTATTATTTTTTACCGAACCATTTAGAGTTGGTAACCCCTCTAAGTATACTATTGATATTTGATATTACTTGAAGAAACAAACTCTGAACCGTTAGGGCTATGCTTGTTTCACTACAAAATTTAGTGTTTTCATATGGTTTTCTAGAATTAATTTTCGAGTAAGTGAGAGGCTTTTTTTGCTGTTTGATTGATATTTGAAAATGAAGCAAGAACTAACCACTTTCCCTGCCCAAATTAGAAAATGATATTTTATTTTCTATCCAAACAGCATAATTTATTTATTTTTTCCGATTTGGGCAAGGAAAGTGGAGTGGGCCAAACACTTCTTCACTTCTTTGGTCCATCTCACTTCTTTTCTCTTCTTACCGATTTCTTGTTATCCCTTTCTTCTCCACCGGGCACTGTGAAAAGCTAAACCCCGTTCCTTCACGACGCAACCATGGTAGTCACAGGATACAAAGTCAAATGGGAACGATCAGGTGGCGGGAAAGCAGGAGGAGCCCCTTTAACCCACATTTCTTGATTACTCGGTGATTGGTGAAATACCCCCGCCCTGGCTTCTTCTTCTTTTTTTCTTCTTTTTTTCAAGAATTTTTCCTGGTTGTGAATGGTGGCGGTGGTGGTCGCGATGGAGGCTGTGGTGGTGCTTGTTACTGTGGTTGGGAGTGGTTCTGAAGAAGGAAGGTCCAATGGGGGTGGCGATTTGGTTCTGTTTGGTAATCAATGGCGGCGGTGGTTGACAATGGTGTGTAAATGGGAGGGTGGCATTCACGCATGTTTACTGGTTTGCGATGGTTAGATGGGTAAACAGCGATTTCTCGATTTTATGATATGAAATTATTCTCCTCAGATAGAAGAAATGAAAAAATTCTAACCCGTGTTTCTCTCTTCTGCTGGTGCCTGAGCTACTGTTCCTGCGCTGGCGAGGGTGTGCTGTTTCGGTGAATGCGGACGGCGATTGGGCCTGAAATTTGGAGGTTTTCTTTGTCTTCCCCCTTTCAATCTTCCTACCGAAGCTTTCCACCTGAGCAAGGCTCAGCTCTTGGTATGGCTCTCTATTCTTAGGGCTTCTGTTTTGGTTCGGTCTGGTATGGAGTTGGGATTGAAGTTTGTTATCCCGAAGATGGTCTCTGAAACTCGGGGGCTTCCGCCTGAAACCTCTCACGAATTAGGTGGTAGGCGAGACCTGAGCCGACGTAGGCTGATAGATCCTCAGAATGTGGCTCCTAGTCGGTCTGTTACAGGGAAAGGGGTTGTCTCTACTCTGGGCAATGTCGAACTTGTGTCTCCTGGGGATGAAGGCCCTTCTCAGGCCACCAGTACCAGCTATCTTGCTAGTCTTAGACGTAAGACCATGCCTGAAACACAGGAAGGTCTATTGCAAAGGAAGGCGACCCAGGATGCCCTGCATCCTCGAATTCCTAGAGGTCCTCCTCAAGCGAGACAGAGTGGACAGCAATTTCGTCCCCTAGCTGATCATTCTTGGGTCAATGTGGCTTGGACAGCCATGAAGGGATACAATTTATCTTTTGTCCAACCATCCTACATTAATGACAGGTTGGTGGCTGAGGTTACTGATGAGGTCTTGGAAGCCTTAGACCCTCTTTGGACTGAATGTATTGTGGGGTACTTGGTAGGGAAAAAACTACCATTTAGGCTGGTGGAATCCGCCATTAAACATGTATGGGGTGACAAGCTTGTGGATGTCAAAGCTAATGATCAAGGCTTTTTCTTTTTCCATGTCCCGGATCATGAATTCCGTAGGAGAGTGCTGGAAGGGGGGCCATTGATAGTAGCCCGTGTTCCCTTTATGCTCTAACAATGGCACCCACTACTTGAGCTCACAAAGGACCAACATTCTACGGTTCCGGTGTGGGTTTGTCTTAAAAACATTCCTTATGCATTATGGTTCGTCCCGGGCATTAGTGTAGTGGCTAGTGTAGTGGCTAGTGTGTTAGGTAAGCCTCTTAATGTTGATCAGCGCACTGAACAAATGAAGATGCTTTCATTTGCTCAGGTTTGTGTGGAGATTTCAGCCAATGCGGAGTTCCCATCTTCAGTTGATGTGCTCATTAGTGGAACCATGCGCAAGGTGGATGTTGAGTATGAATGGAGGCTAGTGTGCTGCCCCTTTTGTGCCTCTTTGGGCCATAAATGCCCGCCTAAGGATAATGCTGTGGAGGGTGTTGGTTCAGCTACTCATCCTCAAGATGAAAGAGCTCATCCCTTGGGCATTGAAAGGGCTGGTGCTGTCTCTTCTGGTCCAACTCAGAGTTGACTGGAGATGGGGAAGGGGTATGATACTACTGTCCCAGATGTGGCCACAGCAGACTTAGTCCTTTTTGCGAATGTGGAGGAAGGCTGGCAGACACAGCAATCTAGTAGGAAGAACAGATGGAAGGCAAGAGCTCACCCTGATTCAGCTAATGCGTGTTCCTCTAGCTCCCCCCATTCTCAGGCACATCAGGGACGGGCTACTCTGGCAGATCTTCCTTCATCATCTGCATCTCTTTTTTTAGATGATGAGCTGGATGAAGGTGTGGAAATGGGCAACAGTTCCGAGGAGGAGCCTCTTGAGGCAGGAGACTCCAAGCACCATCAGCAAGTGTTGAAGACTGCTGCTGATTTGGTTGTTTTGATTCCCGAACTGCTTGAGCCGAAGCCAGCTACTGATCCAGCTGGTTTGGCGCCCAAAATGCTTGAGCCGAAGCATGCTATTGATTCGGTTGTACTGGGATCCGAACTGATTGAGCCAATACCTGCAGCTAATCCATCTCCTTCGCCTGTATCTAAGAAAGCCCCTAGTCTGAAGTGCCACCGACGAATAGGCTGTCGCAAGTGAGTCCTATTTTCCTTGATGCATATAGTATTATATGAATATAGGTATATGGAATATAAGGGGACTAGTGGACCCGGTTCGCCAAGCTAAAGCCCGCAACCTTGTGGGTACTTATAACCTATGTTGTATAAGTATTTTGGAGACCAAGGTTCTTGCTAGTCGTTTTGAGGCTATTTCTTCTAGTACTGTTCCCGGTTGGCTTTGGATTTCAAATTATGCATTCTACCCTTGGGGTCGGATTTGGGTGGGTTGGGATCCTAATAAAGTGAATTTTGTTGCCCACCTAGCTCATGGTCAAGCTATTTATGGTAAACTTTCGGAGCATAGATTTGGTATCTCCTTTAACTTGTCGGTCATTTATGGGGAGCACACTTTTGTGGCTCGTAGGATGCTATGGGCTGACCTGGTTCAATTGAGTTCTTCATTGAATAATTGTTCATGGTTAGTTGCCGGGGATTTTAATGCTATTTGTGACCCCTCGGATAGAGTGGGTGGCTCGACTGCTTGGATCCCATCTTTTGATGAACTGAAGGATTGTCTGTCTCAGGCTATGGTTGATGACCTTTGGTATGTTGGCTACCGACACACTTGGTCGGCCTCCTCAGGGGCTAATTGGAAAATTCGCAAGATTGATAGGGTAGTGGTGAATAGCAAATGGTGCCAGGACTTCTCATTCTCTGAAGCCTCCTTTATCGCACCGGGTATCTCTGACCATACTCCTATGATTGTTAAGATTATTAACCTGTCGTCCAGGAGGAAACCTTTTAAATTCTTCAATTTTTGGATGGAACATCCCGAATTTCGGCCTCTTCTAAACCAGGCTTGGACTGTATTGGTGGCAGGTACTCCCATGTATCAGTTATACTTCAAATTAAAAGCAGTGAAATCTTGTCTTAAACAATTGAACAGGGAAGTTTTCTCTGACCTTTCCTCACATGTAGCGGCTGCTAGGGGGGCCTTAAAGGCCACCCAAGATGCTTACCGGTTGGATTCGCATAATGACGAATTGGCGGAGCTAGAGAGAACATAACTTAAGCTGTTTTATGAACTCAGGTCCCAGGAGGAATCCTTCTTTCGCCAGAAGTCCAGAATTCATTGGTTGAAAAAGGGGATCTCAACACAAAATTTTTTCACCACTCAGTGAATAATCGACATCTCCAGAATAGAATCCTGTCTATTCAGGATAACATGGGCAATTTGGTCTCTGTTTTGAAGGAAGTCCACAACCTCTTTATTCAGCACTTCCAGGAGCTGCTTGGCTTGGGGAGTATGGAGTTTCGGCCGTCTCTTTTGGAAATAAAATCTGTGCTTAGTGCTGGTGTTACAGATGACTAGGTACGGTTGTTATCTAGTCCTGTTACTTCCTCTGAAATTCATGATGATATGTTTTCTCTTGCGGGGAACAAAGCCCCGGGCCCTGATGGTTGTAATTCTAATTTTTTCAAAAAGAATTGGGAAGTAATAGGCTAGGATGTGGTTGAGGCTGTTTTGTATTTCTTCAATATTAGAAGTCTGTTAATGGAAGTAAAGAATACAATCCTTGCCCTTGTGCCTAAAACTCTTAATGCTTCTTCTGTGGGGGATTTTAGACTGATTGCTTGTTGCAATACTATTTATAAATGTATTACTAAGATTATTGCTAAGAGAGTGGCTGCGGTCACCCCCTCCCTAGTAGGCTCTTACCATAATGCATTTGTCAAAGGACAGAGAATTAGTGATAACATTTTATTAGCTCAGGAGTTATTTAGTCGCTTTCATGTAGAGCCATACCTCCCTAAATGTGCAGTCAAGGTGGATTTTCAAAAAGCCTATGATTTTCTTGACTGGGATTTTCTTGAATTAACCTTGGAAGCTTTTGGGTTTCCTAGATGGCTGGTAGACCATATTATGATTTGCGTGCGGACTCCCAAATTCTCTATTTCAATCAATGGAGAGCTACACGGGTTTTTCCCAAGTGGGAGGGGGTTAAGACAAGGGGATCCTATGTCTCCCTATCTTTTCACCCTTGCTATGGAGGTTTTTTCTAGTATCATTTCTCGGCAGGCTTGTCTTCCCGGTTTCAAGTTCTTCTGGAGATGCAAGTCTATTTGTTCGTCACATTTATTTTTTGTAGATGATGTCTTCCTCTTCTGTGAAGCTTCTATGGCTGCGTGCTTATGCCTTAAGAAAGGTTTGCAATTATTCTCTTCCTGGAGTGGTCTAAGGCCGAATCTGAGTAAAAGTGAGGTGTTCTTAGCTGGTGGCTTTGCAAACACTCGGGATCAAATCTGCCAGGTGTGGGGATTTTGGCTGGGGTCCCTTCTAGTGAAATATCTTGGCATTCCAATTATTACTAAGAGGATGGCCAAAACGGACTGCGTTGCCCTGGTTAGTCTTGTTACTACTCGGGTCCATTCTTGGACACACTGTTTCTTGTCCTTTGCTGGTCAGCTATTACTTGTCAAGTCGGTCCTTCATGCCATCCAAGTATATTGGGCTAGCATTTTTATCTTACCAAGCTCTGTTTTGAAGAAGATTGAACAAATATGTCGACAATTTTTGAGGAAGGGTCCTAGTCTAGGCTCCGGTGGTGCTAAAGTGGCCTGGGAAGAAGTATGCCTCCCAAAGGCTGAAGGAGGACTCAGGGTGAGGAAGCTTCGGGAGAGCAATAGAGCTGCTATGATGAAACATATATGGCTATTGTTTACCAACAAGGAATCGCTTTGGTGTAAGTGGATCCATGCAACTTACTTAAAGCACAAGAACTTTTGGACCATGCCTATGCCGACAACTTGTTCCTAGGCTTGGAGGAAAGTTCTTGCATTGAGACCTGAAATTCTTAGCTTTGTAAGATGGTGGGTTGGCAATGGACGCTCGGTTTCGCTCTGGTTTGATCCTTGGCATCCATTAGGTCCGCTGAATGTGTTTTTCTCTAACTCCTTCATATACCGGTCCGGCCTTACTAGGGACGCAAAGGTGGCGGACCTCTTCTCACCGTTTGGGGTGGCTGTCCTTCAACATCTCCAAAGCTGGTCACATACGATTCCGCTTCTCAACAATAGCCCGGATGTGTTTACTTGGAAGGCTCTTTCATCGGGTGAGTTCTCGACGGCTTCGGCTTGGGAAACTACTAAGAATCGGGCTTCGCGAGTCCATCGGTCTTCCTTAGTGTGGAACAAATCCATAGTGCCAAGGCATCAATTTTTACTATGGTTGATTACTAGAAACCACCTTCCTACCCAAATGCTCCTCCTTTCGCTTGGCAGGATTTCTGGCGCTGTGTGTGCTTTTTGCAAATCTAGCCTGGATACTATTGATCACCTATTTTTTGATTGCCATGTCACGCATGCTCTTGCTGTTTTTTGGGCGGGCAAATGCAATTTGGCTTGGTCAGGAGGATCATGGAGTAATACCATGGATTGGGCCAGTAATAATTTACATGGTAAAGGCTTCCAGAAGGAGATATCAAGGTTCTCTTTTGCTGCTCTTTGTTATGTTATATGGAAGTCTCGTAATGATGTTTTATTTCAGGGTAAAGTGGCCTCCCTTCCTTCACTAAAGCACTATATCTTCAAGGCTGTCGAGGACAAGGTGTTGTTTGGGCCATTGGTTCATGACAATATGGTGAATAGACGTCTTCAGAGATCTTGGGGATTAAATGCCTCCATTTTTGCTGTTTAAGTCTTTGTGTGATATTCTTCCTGGATGTTGTCTTGATTATGTTACCTTCAGTTATTCTCGGATTTCGGCATCTTTCCACTTAGTAGGCTAGTCTAAGCTGAGTGTAAATGGGTGCCACTATCCTTTAGTTTGTACAGTTGATGGTTGGAATTTATACACGTTTACCTTACCAAAAAAAAAATTTATTCTCCTCAATTTCAAGCACGGCTTTTCCTCTGCATTTTCAGCGTTTGTTGTATGTTCTCTTCCCAACAATCTTTTTCTTGTGCCTTGGCTCATTCACCATTGTAATCTGTATTGGCAAAATCTCTTTGAAGGATCACTTGCGAATGCTTTTGAGGTAGGACTAATGCTATCAATTTTATGTGTCATTTTTTGCAATTAAAAAAAAAATAGAAAAGAAGCCACTAATTTTATTTGGTGCACTGGTATGTTCTAATGTTTCTTCTAGTAAATATAATCTATGTAAGAATAATCTTTTTAATATCTTAAAACATGGTTAGTTATGTGGAAACTGTGATATGATTGAAAAGAAGAAGGATGCAGTTCTTTTTTATGGTTTTCTTAAGAATCAGAACCTTCTTTTTGTTGATGATGATTCTTCGCAGTATTAAGCAGTCAATCTGGGATAAAATTCTAGGCAGCTCATGGCTTCAAGCTTTCAGTACAAGTCCAATTCATGACAGCATTGATATTCCATAAATCACCTTCCATTTGGGTCTTGATCTTTGGTAGTTTAGGAACTATTGCTTGCAGCTTGCTAGAATTTTTAGCCAATATACTTACGCTTGTTTGGTCAAGATTGTAATGATATGTTGCTTGCCTCTGGGTTTGCATTTGCGTTTTACTCCACCGCGAAATATGATTTTGTCATACATTATGTCATTTTATTTGAAAATACCTTTTTATTTGGCATTCTTCTTGCAGGGAGTTTCTAAAACAAAAACTTCGAGCTCACTTGGGTTCCTTTGGTGTAACTGGAAATCTTGCACTTCAACCAATGTATACCTTGTCTGGTACATCTCCTCTCTCTCTCTACTACTGTTGCATATGTAAATTTTTTGTTGAAGCAATTTTCATATGACACTGTGAAACTCTATTGGAGGTTAGTTAATTTGTAATATGACTTGTAGTTCACTGTGTACTTTTTTGGAGACTTTTTGGCTGTTATTGCACATATAACAGGTGCTTTGACCATATAAATAGGTGGTCAGAAAAGTAGAGTTGCATTTGCCAAGATAACTTTCAAGAAACCTCACGGATTTATGCTCGACCAGCCATCCAATCATTTGGTAAGTTTTAGTCATTTTTCTCCATTTTATGACTTTGATTACTTTTTCAGTTATGCTTGTTATTGTTCTTGCACCAATTGAACTTATCGGAATCTGGTCTTTACATTGAAAATACAATAGAACCAATCAGTGAACACAACTACAAAGAGCCTCTGCCATCTTACATCTAGCTTATGGAACATAAACCAATCTAATTGTTCCAATTGGCAAAATAACGGGAATAGAATATTTATGCTAAGCCTGATAAGTGTTTTGGTATTACAATAGTCTATAATACCAAGTAGTTCAGATATCTGTGCCTATAGGCAGTATTGGGCTTTGCACATAATTAATGTGGACATTTCTTTGTTTATAAATGTGGACTTTAAATTCTGCTATGATGACTTACTAGAGTGTTATTTTTGTAAATTGTTAGTTTCTTGTCTAAGGATAGATAGAGTATGACTCTACATTTTTTGTGCGGTTGAGGCGCTCATTCAAGGTTTGGCCTTGTTTCAACGAGGAATTCTAATGGTGAGATGGATTTTCTTGCCGAAACACTTCAATTTGAATAGACCAACGATGGAGCATCTTCACAGCTAATAGCCCTTTTTCCACCTTGATTTGCAGGTTGGTCACGAAGAGCATATAATATCTGCAAGCGTAGGTGAGCTCCGAGTGGTTCCTCAAGGCAAGGATGCGCCTTTCCATGGGGATTTCCAGGATTTATGAGAAGACACTTCATTTTTTGTAGAATCAGATGAGCTTAGTTCCTGTCATCGGGAAAAGGCTGTTCACTGAGATAAAGCAGACGAAGAGAGGATGTCTACTGATATACAGGACGTACTTAAAGTTCCATCAGCTCTCGTTTGTCATTTAATCATAAGATATATTCAGCAAAAAAAAAAAATCATCATAAGAAAGGGTCACTAATTTCTGAGAGTTAAAAAGTGAAGTATCCCGGTTCTTGTCTGTTCATTTTTGTTTACTGCCGGGTGGGTATGCATATAATTTTGTTTGTCTGATCAATCTTATTGTTGTTTATTATGCATGGAAGATAATTTTTATTCAGGCCTAATTGATCATTCCTTTCCAGATGTTTTTCATTTTTCTTATGCTCTTGTCATGCCATATGTTATTCTTCAAGTTGAAGAGTCTTCAATACAATTGACAGGATCATTCAAATTGTATTGATTAATGATAATGGCCAGCAGCGAAGGCTAGGGAATTAAAGAAAAAGCCTGGGGCTTTTACTTTGTTTTCAACACACACACACACACATTATATAAAATTTATTTGGGAATCTCCACATCACCCAACCCCTTATGGTATACCATAAGGAGATCATATATATATATATATATCTGACAGGATCATTTTGGAATTTGTTATTACTTGAAGTAAGAAATTCTCAACTAGCAACTATGTATATAAAACCAACTTTCTCGGGTCAGTATGATATGAAAAGCTCATTGTGATATGAAGACAAGAGTAATAGATCTAAATTGCCCGTTAGAAATTATTCTCTTTCATTAATTTGCTCCTCAAAATTTATTTTATATCATCATGCCATAGACTTTCACAATATGCATCAAATCGGCCAAAATCCTTTGGAATATGTCCTTATAGATTAGAATGTTTTATGGTACGATACGTGGATCACAGGCAAGGTAGAATTAGATCTGGGCAAAGTATTTTCACTTCAAATATTTCCTCAAACCAATTGGATTGGAAAACAATATTTTCACTTTTCTTTTGGGCAAATAAATCTGTGCAAAAGTCTGAAAAGACAACAAATCTTCGAGGTACTGAAATATCAGCCAGATCACCTTAAAGGTTGTAAGTCATTGGAGGGACTAGAATGCATATTCTTCTCATCACACACCCCTTCATCCACTTCCTTCAACAACTACCTATACTTTTTAAAACATAACAATCTCGCTTCATATCATACACATGCGTAGTGCATGCCTTGTCTCTAGCATAAAATTATGAATTAATCCGAATAGAGATTCTTTAAATTTAGAGTTGATATTTTGTGCCCTTATAGAGGATGCCACATTTGTGAATCTAATGATCTACATAGAATTGGTACAACTAGTTAAGGTATTGGGAAATTTCCTACTCAAGAAATTATGACATTCATTCAAATCTTATCAGTTGTGTTCTAACTGCTCTAGATAAGAGCCACATGCATCGGTTAAATATTGTATTAAACCAGTTCATGGGGTCTGCAAAATGTCTAGTGGGACTTTAAGCAGTTGGATTTTCACACGTGTCTTGAGTTATTTTACAAAAAAAGAAGAAGAATGTAATGATCTAAATTTGCCTAATTCTACAATTGTTAGAATACCTTACTCCCCAATTTTTTTTCCTAAAATGATAATCACCAATCTTATAAAAGAATATACTTTCTTTGTCACTTTGTTTAGACATGTAAACAAGAGCTTAGTCACTTTTTCCCTAGTTTCAAGCTAATCATCGAGGTTTTAGGGCAATTCCACTATAACAATCAACTTGGTCAGATTCAACTAACAGCTTGAAACTGAATAGTAGTTTATTGTTGACTGTGAATAATTCAAAGAATGTACAGCATCACAATATGATGTGTGGACTGAAATTATATATTACTAAATGGTGGTATTCTCAATACGTGACTCCCTGATATAATGGTACAGCAAAAATTATGAGAGATAAAAAAAAAAGAAAATGAAAACAAAAGAGATTGCTAAGAGTAGCAGCAGTAGCAGAAGTAGCCTAGAATATCAAGAAACCCCCAACCTCAACTTGTTGCATGACATTGAATCGGACATTGACCATCCTTTTAGTAGTTGAAATGGCATAGCAAAGTACCTCTTGAAATAGTTTGGGAGTTAGATTATTTGTGAAATGACTTGAGAAATGCTATGTGAAATGTATCCTTCTTGATGGAGGAATTGTGAAAGGATACATATGTTAATTTGTAAAACTGATTTATGAAATGAATTGAGAAATTTTTTGACATAGCTTACTTGTACCCTTTTATGCACGGTAACCAGATTTTTGTGCCCCTGATATCCTAATATATAGCCTAAATGCTGTTGCTACTTTTGAGTGATCTTTGAGCGTGATCTATTGAAATTTGAGCACTTTTTTGGACACTTTTGGGATTACTATGGCAAGAGAGCATGTGGAACTGAGGCCCTTTCCACATCTAGTAACCAAGTTTATTTCATGTAGCTGCTGGGTTGAAAAACTTTGTGACTCTAAAACCTTTTTAAAACTAAAATAAAGTTTCCTACCACATGAATTTGAATCTTCCCTAATTCTATCATATAAGAAGAAACTGAGACTTTCAATTGCAAATTTAATGCACTGATCACTGCAGTTCTATTAGAGTCACCTCTGGTAGGAAGATGGATCGATAGATACAAGTTCATGTTGTGATTTTGGCTCTCTTTTATGCCATTTATTTCTAACATGAGATGGTTTTGCTCAAACCCAAGATTTCATATCACTTTCTCTATAACCCAATCAGATCACAATTATTTGGATAGAATGATTCAATAAGCCATAGAAAGGCACATCAATTTTTTGCACAATTTATTTCTGAATCTTTCAGCTTTTAATCCTACAAGTTAGCATTTCCACAATTTTAAGGGGAGAGAAAGCTTTTTGCTGTAGATAGTGCCGTTACTATGGGATTCTCTGGGAAGAGAGATTGGGGAAATTAGAACAGATGAATATGGCTTTTCTCGAAAACAAGTAGTCATCACTTTGCTTGAAAAGAGAGCCTTGAAGAAACCAGCTTCACAAAGATATATTGATCATTCTTAACATACATCTTTAGAGAGAGAGAGAGAGAGAGAGAGAGAGAGAGAGAGAGAGAGAGAGAGAGAGAGATCACTAAGTTATATTTGATAACAAATAACTCTGATGCACCAACAAAAGGCTCGCCCAAAGTAGACAATTACTTATGTCCACTGTATTGCGGCAGCTAATGTGCAAAATTTAAAAAAGGAACTCTACCGACATCTATTTCAAATAGATCCAAAGTCATTGGAAAACTAACTCAACATACTTAAAGGATAACTCACCTTCAACCCAAAAGAAGTCCATGAACTGGCGAAACTAGTGCCAAACACAATAGTTTGAATATAGTTCCAACTGTGTGCAATAAAATTCAAAATTTCACCCCAATCAAACTATAATCCTAAGTTGGCTTCCATAAAATCCCATAGTTTCATGACACACCAAAGTTTCATTACTACATGATTTCATAGGTCAATAACCTCTATAATCAACCTAGCAACCTAAAACCCGAATGGAATTGAAATTACAGCTTAATCTAGAAAAATTTCTTTAATTAGGTTAGTTAAGTCTTTGAATTCTTATCAAGCGCTTCTTGTACGACATTAATCCAACGCGTTGAGATGTCCCCAGCGAAGTTGAACCGAACCCTTTCTCTCTCTAGTGCACGGTTCACTTCACTTTTCCAGCTTTCTTGATTCTTCTTTCTCCCTCTTAACTATTCCTCTTTTCTCTAACAAGTCAGCTACAACAATTATAACTAAGCTGAAGGAAGTTCGTTTGTTGGGCTTCAAAGATTTAGCTTCATGGGCGTAATAAATGAGAATTGTGTCTCTTGAGCCTAAGTCCTTTTTATTTTAGATCCTTTCATTATGGTAGCAACTCTTGTTAAAGTCTTAGACACAAGATGAAAGAAAGGTTTAGAATGAACCCGGAGCATGTGAGCCCAGCTCACATCCACTATTGAATGATGTGAGCTCCATGTTGAACCCAACTTTTCGCGATACACGTGATAAATTGTAAATCCTAGAATTTATCGTTTTCACTGTGAATATATCTATAGATATAATTAGTTTAGTCATTAGGTAAATTAAGGTAACTGGTTATGATGGTTAGTTTGGCTAGGAGCGCCTAATGCGACAGTGGGATAGAGTTGGAATGAGTCATCCTACAGAGGTGTTGATGACAGCGGCATGCCAATGGCCGTTGGATGGGTGGCGCTCTCTATGTTGCCCTATTCGTGATCTTTTTATTTTCTTTTTTTTTAGTTTTTTGCTGTTTTTTTCTTGTTCGCTTTTCTTTTTGCCTTTTTTTCTCTTATAAAACTTAAACTTGCAAACTTTAATGAAAACCTAGAGATAATTATAATAGACAAGTACAATAGAGATTAATGAATGAAAAACCCCAATATAATTAAACATGAAAATTGTTAAACGAAAATTATAGTATTGTTAATCTTACATGTAACAAGTGGAAATTTCACTAGCAATGGAAAAAGAGACATTCAACATAGTCATGAGCGAGAAATGTGAAAAGTGAAGAAAAGTTTTGGTCTTTTTTTCCCAAAGTCTTGGTCTCCATGGAATTGATTAAACTTTCTCCCCCATCATCCTTTTTTTTCGCGAAGTCTTGATCTATCTAGAACAATTGGAGAGAAATTAAAGTTTCTCTCCCATTATTATTTTTTTCGTAAAGTGCTTCACTTTTGCTTCACGTTTAATGTGTAGAAATTATCTACTTTTGCTTCACTTTTTAGGGAAAAATAAAGGCATATGTTCGCTATAAGTCCTAAAACTTATTGCGAAAGTACAATTGAGTCCTAAAACTTACAAAAAATGCAATCAACTCCTAAAGTTAACACTGTATATTTTGTTACGGAAAATGCTTACGTGGCATTTTAAAATTAATTTTTATTTTCCACGTGGCATTTTTATTATTTTTATTCAATTCTTATTTAAATAAGATTTAAAACCTGAAAAATCTAACATTTAATTAAAAAAAACTGGAAAAAAAAAAAGCATGGCTAGGATCATCGGTGGCTCTTCAACCACCGCTCGATCATCGGCGCTGGCCTTAGGTGAGGGTGGCCGGCCCTCGCCTTGGCAAGGCCTCATTGGCCCCAGGCTCAAGTGAGGGTGCCCATGCCCAAATATGGGCACACCGACCTTCACTTGGGGTTGGTGAGGGTTGACGACCCTCCCCAGGCCTGGCTAAGGCCTTGTTGGCCCTCACTTGGTATTGGCGAGGCTCACCCGAATCTAGGTGAAGGGGCGACGGCTCGCCATGACCGAGCTCTGGCATTACCCTAGCCCAAGCCTATAAGGGTCACTGGCCTGGGGCTGGCGAGGCTCACCTAGGGCGAGCGATGGTGCCAACCCTCCATAAGGGCCGGCATGCCCAGATTTGGGCGTGGGCGCCTTCACCCAAGCCTAGTGAGGATCGCCAGCACTCACCTAAAGCTAGCAAGGCTTTTCCCTAGCCAGGCGAGGGTCAGCTAGCCTCACCCAGGTCGCCAACCCCTTTAGCAATGGGCGGCGACGGCAGAAGCCTGCATTGGGTAGCTTGCCATTTTTTTTACAGTTTTGTTTTTTAAACAAATTTTAGCTTTTCTTTTTTAGTTTTTAAATCTAATTTAAATAAGAATTGAATAAAAATAATTAAAAAATGCCACGTGAAAAATAAAAATTAATTTAAAAATACCATATCAGCATTTTCCGTTAGTAAAATTGACAGTATTAACTTTAGGACTTGATTGCATCAATTTGACAAATTTTAAGTCTTAATTACACTTTTTACAAGTTTTATGACTCAATTGTACTTATGAGACAAGTTTTAGAACTTCTAGTAAACATATCCCAAAAAAAGCACATGATGTCTAGCAAAGTTTGTGGGAATATTCTCTAAATATTTCAAAACAAGCACTTGTAGACAAAAAGTATTTTATATCGATCTCTCTAATCTCTAATGTGCATCAACCCTTAATCACTTTGGTCAAATGATTGCGTAGTTTGTTTTATCTTTTAATTAAGCACATACGGAAACAAATCAATCAACACCTAGTCAATAATAATAATAGGGATAGCAGAAAGATATAGCAAACAATTGTACAAACATTACATTTTATTTATGAACATGATTAACCTTGGAAAAATTGTACAAGCCCTTTTCGCAGGCAATTTCCAATGTGGCCTACAAAAAGGTACCGGGGCCAGGTTGATCAACTTCCATTCAAAAATGAAGGATCAATAAAAAAGAAGTAGGCATTAGGCGCCTATCCATACACTTCCGGGTCAGAGTACTTGAACAGGGAATCATCCATGATGCCATCAGCGACATTGACGTCCATGGGATCCTAGACCTCCTCGCCTGGACCCTTGTCTGGTAGCCTGTCAAACCCTCTCAAAGGACCAAAGAGGTCCCCTCCTTACTTGATGAACTAGGCCTTAAACACATAGGGCACCCACATATCTAGCTCCTCATCCAACCAGACAGCGGAGATGTGATGCTCGTACACATAATCATGACTTGGGACTAGGTGCATGGTAACAATGGTGTCCTGGTCCATGGGAACACTAAAGCACACCGGGTGATGCGCCATACTGAGACCCTTAAAACAGTTAAATATAACAAATGAGATCTAACTCAGTAAATTAAAATTCTAAGCCTTGGTTAGGAAGTCCTCTTGTCTCGGGGCATTCTAAACGTGCGACTTACTATCAATGGCAGATCAATAGCAAAGCAACCTATGCTTTGCCTTAACTATTAATGTGCATAGGTCCTCAATTCTAAATAGTAAATAGCAGCCCTTGAATGTAACCACGAGTATTCTCATCTTACCTTGGCATGCGCACCCTGCATGATACAATCAATCATGTGCCACTATCAATGCAACAAGTCTAATTCATGATCAGAACACATATCAAACTTTTTTCATGCACAATGCATTTATGCATGTTCCGATTATGATCACCCATTGGGCCATTGCCAACACACGAGTTGATGGTCTTCCGACATGATCAAGTATCGTTCTACCCTATCAGGCATGGTAATGTCATGGAACTCTCGCCCAAACGGCATTCTCGAAGGAGTATTAGTTTGGCTTCAACCGCAACTCGGCTTCTTAACTCTTGTTGGGCATCCAATAAATCGGATATCGTCCCCCAAACTCTCGCTTGAGTGACGGTTTTCTTTAAATTACCATGCAAGCATCTCAATTACTCACGCTCATTTATTTCTCTTTCCTTTAGTTGATGCAGACATGAATCATGGTTACAACCTTCCTTAGCAATAACCATTGAAGCACAAAACATGGGCCATTATATTTTTAAGGCAAACATGCTCAAGTGACAAGGAATATGTATAATATTAGCATATAAATCGAATAGATAACACCTATAATGCCCACTTATCGTCCTTTTGCAATTATCCAATAGTTATTTATAACTATTCCATGTGCACACATTCGTTGATAATTAATTATTCTACCCATAATTAAATATCAATAAAGATATTGATTGCAATTAATTATTACCAAAATAGTTAATTAACACTCCAAGAGATATTCATAATTAACTATTACCATAATAATTAATTACACTACAAGAAATATTCACAATTAATTATTACCAAAATAATTAATTAACTCTACAATAAATTAATCTTAATTAATTATTACCACAATATTTAATTAACACTAAAAGGAAAAATAAAAATTAATTATTACCCCAATAATTAATTAATACTAAAAGAATAATCACAATTAATTATTACCACAATAATTAATTAACACTAAGGAATTAATGATAAGTAATTTTTCTATAAATGATTAATTACCACAAAAAGAGTTAACCATCATTAATTATTTCCATAAATAATTAATTAACACAAAATAAATTAATCATAACTAATTATTACTATAAATAATTAATTACCAAAAATTAAATTAATCAGAATTAATTATTTTTAAATAATAAATAATAATAAAATAATGCTAATTAACAATTAAGTAATTAGCATTAAACATAGTTAAGCCATAGTTAATCCACACTAAGCAAGATTAGTGAAACTAATTATCACTAAATATAATTTAATTATAACTAACCACCTAATCTAGATTAGTCCTAAACTAATCTATCCTTAATTGAGATTAACCCCCTAATTGAGGGATTAGAAAATTACTTCACTATTTATGCGAACTAGGGGTACGGAAATGTCGACAACGATGAGGGCGATGTCAGTCCAGCTCAAGGATGGCAGGGGACGGCCTCACGACAGCGGATGGTGGCTCGAAGGTGGCTGAGGTGATTCGATGGTGGTTGGACTGAGAGGGAGAGGAATACGGGTGGCGGCTGGCTTAGCACGGGTGGGTGGCTAGTGATAGTGATGAGCCTCCGGATGACGACTAGCAGCTATTAAGGTGGCAGCAGCTCCAGCAGACGACGGCATCAGGTAGTACGGGGCAGAAATAGAGTGGAAATGAGGAAGAAAGATGGAAAAATGAGAGACTTGGAGGAGGGGGTGGGTTTGATTAGTTGAGAGAGAGAGGCTTAAGGATGAAGGCATTCAAGGCTTGGTCTTCAAGTTTAAATCTAAGCCAAGCATTCTCCTTTGATTTCAAGCCACTAAAATGAACCTTCTAGAAGCAAAAGGGCATTTTCGTCAATTTGCAAGTTGACACTAAGTTTCCCAAATTGCCCATGGGTCAAAGTTGAAGAATGGGCTCGATTGGGCCCATGGTGGGCCGGCTAAGCTAGGCGCAAGGCCCAATGGGCCTTCGGTTAGGCCTCCTCGTGGGCTCCAATTCTCGGCTCATTAATTCCTTTTTCAAAATTTTCAAGTTTACCAATAAATATGGGAAATAATGAGGCAATATCCAATAAGTCAGTCTTGAAGTCATTAAAAATTTGATACTTCAAATCGGATTGAAATTCAGGCTTAAATTCAATCAAATGCGACTTTAGTACGACCTAAACTATTGGGCGGCATCTAGGGTTTTTGCGCGTTTGACTCGTGGTTGACGAATTTTCAATCCATGTTCAAGCCTCTTCAAGACAGGAGTGACTTGTCATGTAATCACGAGGGTTTAATTACTCACTCTGAATACAAAGCCAAAAAGTAAATTGGTTTAACGTCATTCGTAATTAGTATTGTAATCATGTATAATCACCCGCAATCCAACCTCATGCCTCTGTCGAATCAATTTATTTTTGTTGGCTAGTTAGCTTATAACAGCGCGGTATTGACCCTCTTTGATCTTCATAGATTGAGGGGTCTATCCCTAATTGAATTCCTTGGTCGTATGCGTATCGATCTTTAATTGCATTTCCAAATAGGTTAGTGGACTTGTGAGTGATTAGTTCATAGTAAATTTAACTGATATTGCATTGAGTAATTAACCATTTCATATATCCCAAAATGTGGTCAAAATTCAAGACATTACAGGCCTCACCAATTGCGAGCAAGGAGGAACCTTGGCAACAAGTTGAACCAGTTTGGCTCAAGCTCCCTGCTATTGCTGAGCTCAAGCCTTCCAGATCTAGGGGCTTGAGCTTTGAATTCCCTCGCTGAGATCTGCCTCTCCAAGTAAGGCCTAACATAGTTCCACGCTCACACTCTTTGCTCCTACCTCGACAACCACCCATGGTCCTTGCCAAGATTTCTACTTTGTAGCTATCTCGTGCATTGTCTATTTGACAAAATTCCTCAACCAGACATATTCTTCCAGAACCTCCTCATTCATGTTCTTGATGAAACCGCAGTCTGGACAAGGCCAACCTCGTCAGCGGTTGGCAAGGCTAGTGTTGATAATTTTTAATAATTTTGTAGTAATTTTTGAATTTTTTGAATTAGCTCGCTCATGGTGGCAATGGCCTCGCCTAGATCTAGGTGGGGCCATGAAACTCTTGACCTCAACTAGCGAGTGGCCCAATGACTCTCGCCAGCCACAATAAGAAAAAAGCAAGGGGGAATAGAAAAAATTCAAAAAATTACTAAAATATTATTAAAAATTATCAACATTAGCACTGGCCGTATCAACTAGAACGTCTGACATTCGCATAAGTGATTTACAGCCAAAATTGACTAGATAGATTCAATTGGCAAAATATGAATATGTTTATAACTCAATTGCTAAAATTAAAAGATTTATGATTGAATTGGTAAAAGTACAATAGGTTTAAGACTTTTTAAACAAATTTCCCAAAATTATAGTATTGTTAATTTTACATGTAACACATGAAAATTCTACTAGCAATGGAAATAGAGATATTCACATAGTGATTAACGAGAGGGGTGAAAAGTGAAGGAACAAAGCCAATTTACATCCTGCAAAGCCTTGGTCTTCATTGGAAATTATTAAAGTTTCTCTCCCATGATCACTTTTTTTTTCGCAGAGTCTTGGTCGACTAAAGTTTCTCTCCCATCATCACTTTCTTTTTCGCGAAGTCTTGGTCTTTTTAGAATTGATTTAACTTTCTCTCTCATCATCACTTTTTCTTAAAGTGCTTCACTTTTGCTTCACATTTAAAGCGTGGAAATTATCTGCTTATGCTTCACTTTTCCGGACAAAAAAACACGTGACATCCAGCAATATCTTTGGAAACATTGTCTAGATATTGTGAAGCAGCACATGTCGACAAAAAGTATTTTATATCATTTCTCTAACCTCTTGCGTGAATTTTTGAAAGTCTTGGTCTTCTTGAATTTATAGTTTCTCTCTCCATTAGAGCATTATCACTTAGCTTCACCAGAACCCTTGTTTTTCTCTTTAGTGACTGATTCTCCCATGACCATGGGAGAGATCTTTCAGGGTTCCTTCTTGGCTTCCTTTTTATACTAATTTCTAGTATTGTTAATTTTAAGCAAAAGACATGGAAATTCTACTAGTAATTGAAAAAGAGACATTCACATAGGATGGAAGAGGAGGGGTGTGAAAAGTGAAGCAACAAAGCCAATTTGCGTCCTTCCAGTAAAGTCTTGGTCTTCTTGATGGAAAGTACTTTATGAGTATACCATCACGGCAAGCAATTTGAGTTTAGACTGAAGAGACCACATTTTGATGCACATTGTGTCCTTGAGTTAGATGAATCAACAGTTCTCCTTTTTCTCCATATCAAGGCTTTTGGCTGTCGTTTGAAAGAGAGGACCTTTTCTTGTGGCCATCCAAAACATAGGATAAGAGGTGATATTTCTTCACATGACCAACTTAGAGGGCATGCATATCTTCATAAAAAATTTATAACTTACAAATGCTTTGTTGGTGTTTTTTCCTTCTGGGTTTAGGCTTTTATGTGGCAGGTATAGTGCTAAAAATTTGCAGCAAAATGGGCGGTAATGATCTGTTGAAGGGTGCCGAAGTAGTTCTTGATGGTAGTGAATCACTTGATAGGAGAATCGTGGTCCTTTGAACAGAAAAAGCTAGCCCCAAGCAACTTGCTTGATGGATTAATTGGTGATCTGTGAACCGTTTACTATTTCAAGAGTAAAATTAAGCAACTTGCTTCATGGATTCGTTGGTATACCTAACTCTTTTTCTTGTTTAGCCCAAAGCACGTGTTTCTGTTCTCCTTATCAAATAGTCAAAGTTAGTTGTCTTTGATGACTTACGGATATATAATAGAAAGTAAGATGCCATTGTTGGGTGGATCATCAACATATATTTTAGTCGATGCAAGTTGTACAAAGACGCTTGTTTGTCAGTCCTATTAATTTTGGTTGACTTCATTCATCGCTAGATAAGAAAAATGGTCTTCATCGCCAGCTAATAATGTACAATGTACTAGATGTACTGTAGGCATCACACTCATGAACAGGAAAATCGCGCATAGGACCACGATTGTCCTATCAAATAATTCTCGATCATCAACTACTACCTCAACACCTTTCAATAGATCATTATTGCTCGTTTGGCTATGAATCTTTAGCACTGTAACTGCCACGTAAAAGCCCACACTAGTTGCATGTTCACCAATGACGCATTAAACGAAGACATTGATATTATAAGGTTACCGAGAATGTATGAATGCAAAAAAAAAAAATTCAGTATATTAAAAGTTCTAAAATTTATCAAAAAAGTACAATTGAATCCTAAAACTTTCAAAAAAATGCAATCAAGCTCTATAACTTGTCCAATTAGTCTAATCAAGTCATTTTGTTGTCTATTTTTTAAAGTGTTAAGGCTTAATTGCACTTTCCTGATAAGTTTTAGAACTTGATTGTGCTTTTTGAAATTTTTAGGACTCAATTATTCTTTCATGACAAGTTTTAGGACTTGATTGTACTTTCTAAAAATTTTAAGACTCAATTGTACTTTCGTGATAAGTTTTATAACTTCCAATACACTTATTTAAAAAAAAAAAAAAAGCCTCGGTCTTTGTCTTTGTTTAATGTTTTAGGACTTAATGGTCTTTGTCTAAATTGGTTTTTCATTTTTTGGAACCTTGAACCTACCCTACATGTCTTGGAAGCTAAAACCCTTGTTGTTCTCTTCAATGATTGGTAAACCCATGACCATTGGAGAGATCTTTTCGGGTCCCTTCTTGGCTTCCTTCTTATACTAATTTCTAGCATTGTTAATTTTAACCAGGACATATAATGTGTGGAAATTCTACTAATAATAGAAAAAGAGACATTCACACAAGGATGGAAGAGGAGGGATGTGAAAAATGTAGTAACAAAGCCAATTTCCATCCAGCAAAGTCTTGGCTTTTCCTGGTATTTATCAGAGTTTCTTTCCCATTATCACTTTTACCATTTTGCTTCACTTTTTGCACAAAAAAGTTGATGAGTTCCAGTAAAGTCTTGGTCTTCCTAATATGCCAAGAAGTTTGAGTTAGATGGAAGAGCGTATGTTCTGATGCACATTCTGTCCTCGAGTTAGATTGTTCTTATTTTTCATTTGACCGAAACACGTGATTTTGTTTTCCTTATCAAATAGACAAACCTAGCGGTCTTTGATGACTTGTGGATGCATGATAGAAAATAAGATGCCATTGTTGGCTGTATCCTCAATAATTTAGGATTCAATTACATTGATAAAGCGATGATCCTTTGATGCGATGTTTTGGCCCTTTGATGCACAAGGAACTATCAGGGAGGCATATGTTGGTACGAGATGGCTCGCTGTAGACTCCTTGCGACAAATATCATGTCATGATGGAGTTTGACATAATTCAAGCCTTCACATATAGGCGACCAGCTTCAAATTCATTATACAATCTAAATTCAAGTCTCAAATTGTTTGTATACTAGCTTCTAATAGTACATGATTGTGAATTCTCTCGAATCACTACAATTAGCATATGCACTTTCCATACTAACAAGGCATAATACTAATTTGCTTCTAGTAATATTGGAGGAAAGGCATAATACTAATTCGTGTGCTCACTCAAAATAAGTAGATTGAATCATTCTCAAAATTCTAAAATCATAAATAATCCAAAACTTTCCATACCAATGGATTTGGTCTCCCCACTCAAAAAAGAAAAACGAATTTTGCTTTAAGAAAGCGAGATAATGCAAGACATGCTAGACTCCAATTGACCCCCCCTTCTCTCTCTCTCTCTCTCTCTCTCTCTCTCTCTATAGTTAAGCCCATTGAGTTGTTCCATGTCCACACGCATCACACGTTCCACTCAGGCATATTTAGATTCTCGACTTTTGTTAATTCTTATAACCTACAATATCTAAGACAAAATTGTAAAAAAAAATATTTGGGCTTGCATGACATGTAATGCGTGGAAATTTAACTAGTAAGGGAAAAAGAGACATTCACATAAGGAAGGAAGAGGAGAGATGTGAAAAGTGAAGCTGACAAAGCTAATTTGCATCCCGCAAAGTGTTGATCTTCTTGGAATTGATAAAAATTCCTTTCCCATTCGTACTCTTTCCCTTTTGCTTCACTTTTTTACGCAAAAAAAAGTTGATGAGTCCCAGTAAAGTCTTGGTCTTGCCAATACGCCAAGAAGTTTGAGTTAGATGGAAGAGCGTGTGTTTTGATACACATTTTGTGCCCAAGTTAGATTGTTCTCCTTTTTCTTTTGACCGAAGCACATGATTTTGTTTTCCTTATCAAACAGACAAACCTAATGGTCATTGATGACTTGTGGATGCAAACAAAAAATAAGATGCCATTATTGGCTGTACCCTCAATAATTTAGGTTTCAATTACATTGACAAAGCAGCGATCCTTTGATGCGATTTTGGCCCTATGATGCACGAGGAGCTGCCAGGGAGGCATATGTTGGCACGAGATGGCTAGCTGCAGAATCCTTACGATGGGTACCATGTCAAGATGGAGTTCGACAAAATTTCGAGCCTTCGGATATAGATGTCCAGCTTCAAATTTATTATATGGTCTAAATTCAAGTCTCAAATTGTTTGTGTACGGGCTTCTGATAGTGCATGATTGTCAATTCTCTAGAATCACTATAATTAGCATACACACCAAGACATAATACTAATTCGCTTCAAGTAATATTATAGTTATTGTAGTTAATCCTGATCTTTTTGTGGAGAAAAATTTCCATAGCAAATTGGCCGCCCCACTAAAAAAAAAGCATCGAATTTTGCTTTTAGAAACCAAGATAGTGCAAGACATCTTAGCTTTAAGAAAGCAAGATGGTGAAAGACACCCTCACTCAAAAAAGAGAATTGAATTTTGCTCTAAGAAAGCAAGATCATGTAAGACATGCATTACTCCAACTTGACCTAATATGATATCTCTCTCTCTCTCTCGAGTTGGTAAAACCCCTTGAGATGTTTCATGTCCACGCACATCACATGTTCTGCTCATGCATATTTAGATTCTTGACTCTTGTTGATTCTTATAATTAGGATATCTACAACATGATTGATAAAAGTATTTGAGATTATATGGGCTAATTTTATGATAAAAATCAGAAGCACCATATGAGTCCTAAATGCTCCTTTTCTAAAAAACGGTGAACATTTTCATTTGAACTGAGTAAGAAAATATGATCTTATTAATCGTGGGTACCATTTCGGCCTTGACCAATTGGCGGATGAAATACAAATTAGTGCATTAGTGGAGGGGTCTTGGTCCAAGGAGAGGTCAAGTCCTTAATGCTGTGCTTGATTAGATATGGTGAGGAAAAAGGCTAGGGCAACGTCCTACCAATTCCATCATTTGTTTTGGCATGTATGGAACCAATCTTTGGTCACTATTGGTGAACATGATCCAATAATTGTTTTAGCATATACATAGCCTCCATGATTCCTCACATCCTTGGGTAAACAAAAGTTATGCGAACGGTGAGTGGCAAAAACTATCGAATCTATTAATCATGAAATTTGTTTGGAGCCTTGTAAAATCTCTTTATGGCTCTTTAGGTCAAATTGACTTGGATTTCTACTCTTTACCATGTAAAATGCATGAACTTCAATATTACTTAAAATACTTTTATGGAGAACAACAAGAGAAACTGGATTAGTTCAATCCGAAAGAGGAACGTAATGGAAAATCTAGATAGGATTAGAAGTTAGATACAGATCCTCATGTTGGAATCTACACTACCATTCCTCCGCAAAGAGATGAAACATGGCCAATATGCAAGCGGTTACAGCCACGTATGGGAATGATCATCTGACCATCCTACACCTCCTAAAATTAAGAAACCTCGACCGAAGAAAGTATAAATACCTCAAATTTAACCATTTAATAAATAAAACTGGTTGATACCTTAATTTTGCCCAAGCTTCGTTTTCATAAATTTTTAAAAGTTGGTATAAAGTTTACTGCAATGAAAGAATTATATAAGCATATCAGAATTTTGACAAATAGGATTAGGCTCCTTCGAATTTATTCCACAAAGAAAAATAGAAAAGAAAAAGAAAAATGGTACCGAGAAAAAAACACACACGGCAGAATCCATCTTAGTTCTCCTGCTCTCTTCCTTAAAGCCACACCACCTCACTTTTTCTTCAACCCCCATCATCAGCATCAAACTCACGCCCACAGGCTCCACTTTCATTCAATTCCCTTCCTGCATGCATCTCAGATTGTCGCCAATCACCACCGTATTTGATCTGCTTACTTCCCTACAAACCTATTCTCGTCGTGGCTCCATCAATATTGTCGTTCGTCGTTGCAAGCGGTGGCCACGCATTGCTGTTGCTGAATTCACACACACACACCGCGTGAACCGCCGAACCTAGCGCTCAGCCCCCAGCTCAACAGTGTTCTGTTCCTGCTTGTCCGAAACTAGCGCTAGTGCTTGTTGGATTGCCGTTGTTGATTTGTGCAGGTCGCTAGTCCTGTTTTGCCGCTCAAAACGGGAACGATAGAACAATCATTCAGTCGAGATAGGCCCACCACCCGTTACCATTCACCTGCTGCTGTGGTCGAGCCCGAGCCTTCACCTCATTGCTTCGTTCCCATCACTGCCTTGCCACGATCATCGCTAAGTGGCATCGTGAGTCATCACACCAAATTGCCTGCTCGTTGATCTAATCCCATTCACTTGTCAGCTCCAGGAAGTCTACTCGTAATAGGTGAGAGACATCTATCTACGTGCTCACTTTTTCTATCAAACGAATGTAGCCAAAACTTTGCTACCTAAAGCATCTGGTAGGCATTTATTAAATGAGAGCAACCACCTATTCTTTCTGAAATCTTTCTGTTAGTGGAGTCAAAAGCAATATTTTGAGCAAAAGAAGAGGCAACATCGGCAATAAAATTTACTATCCTGATCTCAAATTTAATAACAAAATGGGGGGAAGTTGATGTCAAATGCTTGCTGTCCGGACTAAAGTTGCAGATTGGTCGCATAATTAATGGTGATTTGTTGAATATAATCGCTGTCGGTGTTCATAAAATTCCATATTGCTAGGTCTCTCTCAATCACTTCTTCGCATGTAATTTAATGTTTACGTTGTGCACAATTTACATGTGTAGCATTTTATAAAAGTAATCCACCGCATGTTATATGCATTCGTTGCGTTCTAGATTTGTATATTAGGGGAACATGTTTAGTAAAACCACATATGCATTTAATAGGTGTTGTACATTTAGGAAATTGCATATTAACCATTTACATGTTTAGGAAAAGTCATATTCACAATTTTAATTGTGTTCGTATATCAATATTTGGGCATATTAAGGATTTTTCATTACATATTATGACGGAATTTCATTATATTCGTCTCAGGATAATTATTTAAAAAAATTAGAATTTTCATGGATAAGCATTATTATGCATATCTAGGCCATTTGGAGTGCATTATTATTAATTCTCATTTTTGCACGTTTCCTTTTATAAATCCCATGTTATAAATTGAAAAATCTAGGAAATCATATCTTGCATATTAGTAAGGGTTCGGCTAGCTTAACAGTGCCGTGATTTTGATTTTCTAACCGTCTAATACCAGCCACAACTTTTTAATGGAAGAAGCCAGGACAATGCTTTGACCGGTTTCATTTGTTTGGGTTTTTTTTCCTCCCTTAAACCACCATCCATAATTTCTTTTTTCTATTGGCCTAATTTAGGATTAGAGGCTTTATAAAGGCCCAAAAAAACCCAACTAAAAGGGAAACTCTATTTATACCAGAAAGTTAAAATCCTTGAATATAAAAAAAGAAAAAAACGAATTAAATATTGCGAAATTGATAATTATGAGTAAAAAATTATTATCACTAAGTAAAAGAAATCGCTGAAGTGATTAGAAAAATCTATTACATGTCAAAGATGAAAAAACACTTAAAATGTTGGCTTCGCAACTAATAAAATCATTGTGCATTATGACTTTTCATTTATTTCGCTCAAATAAAATTGCTCTAGAATAACTCGCCGGTGGCCTAAAAATAGTGAAGTTACTTTCATCACCAGTAACTTAGGATTGTATGGTGTCATGACTCTTTCATTACTAGCATTTTCAATTAAACTGTTCATCTTGTCTTCATCACTAACATTTTTTTTAATAGTGAAGTTGCTTTCAACATGAACTCCATTCATTTAAACTAGATAAGAGAAGAAAAATTGGTATTGTATAGCAACATATATCAACTAAAATTATGCGTCAACGGATGCCTCTTACTTTCTTGCAATCAAAGAAGTAAAGACTAATGAGCTTTTCTCCACAGTTATTTCAACCAATTACAAAATCCTAAAATAATCGAAAGTTCAAAGTATACTAGATATTCCCATTCTATCTTTTTTAGTTCTTAAGTATCTTTATTCGGGAACAATATCCACTAAATCTTTTTTTCAGTTGGAAAATAATATCCACTATTTTAAAAGTTGTAATTGGATTCTTCATGTATTACTTCTTGTTCAAATATTACACTTTGATTTATTTTTCAAAATTAAACAGAAAAAATAAATCTCATCTTTTTTCTTTTCAAAATAATAGAAATCCCACCAATTCGCTGACAAAAATAATGAAACCGGCAAAGCTTGTAGCCCTTCTCCCAACTCCAAAACAAAATTCCACTGTCTATTTTTTGTAAAATGACCGTACGGTGATGGAATCATTTTCCTATTAGTAATTTTAGATGGCATCTTCAAAAAAAAAAAAAAAGGTTAAGTGGAACTGTCTGCAAGTCACGAAGAGTATCATCGCCCCATTCCTGAATTCTTTTTCTTTTTGAGTCTTTTGCTGGTTTTTTTTTTAGCTTTTCTTTTTGCTAGTTTTTTATTTATTAAACTCAAAGTTGAAAAGATAAATGAAAATCTAGCATAATTCCAATAGACAAGTACATAGAGATTAATGACTGAAAAATCGCAATACGATGGAAAATGACAAAAGTTGGACGAAAGTTATAGTACTGTCAAATAATAATTCATTCACACACAAAAAAGAAAAAAATAGAAAAACTGTAATGTGTGGAAAGTCTACTAGTAATGGAAAAAGAGACATTCACATAGGGATGGAAGCGGAGGGACGTGAAAATAGAAGCAACAGAGCCAATTTGCATCTCCATAAATCTTGGTCTTCCTGGATTTTATTAAAGTTTCTTCTCCATTAGCTTTTTTCATGATATCCAATAAAATCTTGGCCTTCCTGAGTTCATGATTTGTTTACATGAACACTTGTGATTGTGGAACTTCAAATTTTTGGGGAAAATCTCTAAATACTACGAAACAAACACTTGTGGACAGATATTTGCAGCAAGACAGGTAGCAATATTCGCTTGTTTAACAATGAATGAAGCTAACCTAATTAATAGGATTGACAAATAAGCATCTTTGTGTAACTTGCACCAATAAAGTTAAATGTTTTTGAAACATAAAATATTGAGGATACACCTTGCAATGGAATCTTACATTTTTGTGTACATCTACAAGTCATCAAAGATTGATAACTTCGTCTTTTCGATAAGTTAAACAAAAACAATTACTTAGAACTAAACAAGTTCGACATAAAAAAAGAAGAAGAACTAAACTAGAAGAAGGGTCAGTCACACCAACTAACCCACTAAGCAACTCGCTTCAATTTACCTTGAAAATGGTAAATCAGTCAATATCACCAACTAACCATATAATCTACTGCAAATTGTACTCTACGCATTACGCTAATGAATAGGAAAATCGTGTTCAAAAGACCATGCTTTTCCTATCAAGGCGATTCCCAATTGTCAACGACCACCTTAGCACCCTTCAGCAGATCATTGCTGCCCATCTTGCTGCGAATTTTTAGCATTGTATTTGTGACGTAAAAGCCTTCATTGATCGCAAACTTACCAATAAAGCAAAAAACAATAACATCGAAATCATAAGGATATTGAGAATATAGGGATGCTAAAAAAGCTAACAAAAAACTCGTGAGTGATAACACTTCTAATAAAAATATGCGCACACCCTAAGTTGGTCATATTATGACTTTGTTTTGGATGGCCAAAAGTAGAGCTCCGACTGCCAAAAGTCTTGATGTGAAGAATAAGGAGAGCATATAACATAACAAGCACTTGTGGATAAAAAATATTTTATTTTGATTTGTCTTATTTTTGATGTGCATCCCTCTATCTCATTTAAATCTTTTTGCTAGGTTATTGTTTTGGTCTTCTTGGACACCATAGTTTTCTCCCTACATTAACTCATTTTCACTTTGTTTCGCTTTAACATCTTTGTTGTTCTCTACAGTGACTGATTCAACCATGGTCATTGGAGAGATTGTTTCAGGTTCCTTCTTGGCTTCCTTATTTCAGGTCTTATTCGACAAGTTGGCTTCTCTTTCCTTGGAATATGCGCAACGAGAAGGAATCAACATCACCCCACTTGAGGAGTGGAAGGGGATGCTGCTCACAATCAATGCAGTGCTGGATGATGCAGAGGACAATCAACTTCGTGGTAACCGTCTAGTGAAGCTATGGCTGGATGATGTCAGGGACTTGGCCTATGACATGGAAGACTTGTTCGATGAGAACGCGATCAAAACTGATCAAATTGAGTCGGAGGCAGAATCTAGCACAAACAGAGGTATGGAGTCCAAATCGAATCCAAACTTGCTCTTGCTTGTGTCTGACACCAAGATACGAAAGATCAATAGTAGGTTGGAAGCGATTGTCACCAATAAGGCTCAACTAAGCTTAAGAGAGAAGGTTGTGGACAGATCTAGCTACACCTACAAAAGACCCTCTAGTAGTTCTCTGTCGGAGCCTCAGTTTTTCGGTAGGGAAAAAGAAGAAGCACAAATACTTGAACTATTGCTACATGAGGTTGAAAATTCTGATGCCACATTGAGCATAGTCCCCATAGTTGGGATGGGTGGTGTTGGAAAGACGGCCTTGGCTCAGCGGTTGTATAACGATGCCAAAGTAAAAGGCTATTTTGAGAGGAGAGCATGGGTTTGTGTTTCGCATGTTTTTGATGTTCTCGACATAACTAAGACTATTTTGGAGTCGATCACCGCATTGTCTTACAAAGGTGAAGATCTTAATGTGCTTCAATTTAAGTTGAAGGGTAGGCTATCCGGGAAGAAATTTCTTGTGGTTTTAGATGATATATGCAATGAGAAGTATGAAGAATGGACTGCCCTCTTAAAGCCATTTAAAGCAGGGGCTAAAGGAAGCAAGATTATCATCACGACTCGCAACCTTACCGTTGTTTCCATAACAGGAGCTTCGCCGTATCCTTTAAAGGAGTTGTCCCTTGATAATTGTACAAGCTTATTTGCCTTTCATGTGCTTGGAGCGACAAATTTTGAGAGGCACCCGCATTTGGAATCAATAGGCAAGGAAATAACTAAAAGGTGTAAAGGGTTACCTTTAGCAGCAAAGATGTTGGGTGGTGCCCTACGTAATAAAAGTAACCTCAATGAATGGGAAGATGCCTTAAATAGCATAATATGGGATCTTCCGGAAGGAGAAAATGATAAGGTTCTCCAAGTTTTGAAATTGAGCTATGTCCATCTTCCTTCTTATTTGAAGAGATGTTTTGCTTATTGTGCGGTATTTCCTAAGGATTACGAAATTGAGAGGGATGAGCTGGTACTCTTGTGGATAGCAGAGGGCTTTTTAGAAAGACGAAATGCAAAAGAGAATATTTTAAAATTGGGGAGAAATCACTTTGATGAGTTAGTATCCAGATCATTTCTTCAACAATCAAGTATTGATGCATCTAAGTTTACAATGCATGATCTTTTGAATGATCTAGCAAAGTCAATTGTGGGCGAGACTTGCTTTAACTCAAGGGAGTCTCAGCTGGCAAATAATGATAATGCACCTCTTCAGAAAGCTCGTTATGCTTCATTCATCTCTCCGTTGTATGCGATGTCAAAATGCTTGATAGTATGTCACGGAATGAAGGTACTAAGAAGTTTGATTGTTGGATCTAGTGGGGACTCCATAAATATTTCCGACAAGGTGTTGCATGACTTGCTAATAGAGTTGAAGTACTTGAGGGTGTTCTCAGTACGTTGTTTTTCCATCAAGAAGGTACCGAGTTGTCTTGGTGATTTAAAACATCTTCGATATCTCAACTTCTCTCACACTACTATCCAAACGCTGCCCGAGTCAATTGGTACCTTGTACAAATTGCAAGTTTTAATCTTAAGAAGTTGTCAAAAGCTTTCTATGTTGCCTCCAGGTATTACAAAACTAGTCAACTTACAATTTCTTGACATTCGAGATACAATCAGTCTAAAAAGGATGCCATTGGGTATCGGTAATTTGAAGAATCTAACTATCTTGCCCAAGTTTGTGGTAGGAATAGAGAGAGGGTTACAGTTAAATGAGTTAAAGAACTTGCCACATCTTCAAGGAGAATTGCTCATTTCAGAATTGCAAAAGGTGGAAGAAGTTAGAGATGCAGTTGATGCTAATTTAATTGGAAAAAGAGGCCTTAGCAGCTTATTCTTGCATTGGAGTGAAAATTTTGGAAATTTGCCGAATGGGAAGCGTGAAGAGCTGGTGCTTCACTCTTTGCGACCTCACACTAATCTTGAACATCTCTCTATCTCATACTATTTGGGTGCAAGGTTCCCCTCATGGTTAGATGGTCCAACTTACTCTAAGATAGTTTCTTTATGCTTACGGGACTGTCCTAATGTCACATCACTTCCATCACTCGGACAACTACCTTCACTTAGAGAATTATCTCTAGAAGGTCTACATGCAGTAAGCACAATAGGCCCTGAATTTTACGGAGGCAAAAGGCCTTTTTCATCCTTAACAAAATTGAAGTTCGAAGAGATGTTGGCATGGAAGGATTGGTCTCCTTATGTTGGGGGCACAAAAGAAGAAGTCTCATTCTCCCATCTTCAGCATCTGGTTCTCCGACACTGTTCTTCATTGGTAGGGACGATGCCTTGTCAACTTGATCGTCTCATAAAGCTTGAAATTCATTCATGCCCGTATTTGAATAACTCCACCAACAAGGTTTGTCTTCCATCTCTCCATGAGTTATACTTAGAGGATTGTGGTAAGATCTTAAAGAGCTTGGTCAACCTAACTTCTTTGACCACTCTCACAATTAAGAATCTTGTCGAGCTTGTTTGTTTTGATCATGGTTTTATGAGTTGCCTTACTTGCCTCCATGGATTAACCATCGAAAGCTGTCTTCGATTCACATCTTTTGTGGCTGGAGAAGGAGAAATAGTGCTGCCCTGCAACCTTGAATATATGAACTTGATTAATTGCACGAGTTTGGAAAAACTTCCTAGCAAGATGCACACACTGAGACAGTTATCTTTAGATAATTGTCCAAAACTCACAAGAGTAACTATTCCTCCAAATGGCCCAAGCAGCGATAACCCCATGTATCAATTTAAATCTTTGTACAAATGGGGATGTGATTCTCAGACATCCTTTCCATTTGCCAGGAGTAGCCTTGTTGCTTTGAAGGAATTAGAGATTTACACATGCAAGGGAGTGGAGTCCTTGGAAGAGTTCACTGTACAATTGCTAGAATATTTGGAAATTGGAAATTGTGAGAATTTAAAAAGCCTACCACGGTGCCTTCTCATGCTTTCCCATCTCACTAAATTGAATATACGTGACTGTCCAGCACTGGAGATAGAGGACTTCCCTCCCTTTCCCACCACCCTATCATCTTTCCATCTCATTAATTGTCCAAAGATAAAGTCCCTACCAAATCAGTGGCACCATCTGACATCCCTCCACGAGCTATATGTTTACAATTGCCCAAATATCAAATGCTTCCCCAAAGGAGCTTTGCCTCCCCATTTGTGGGAACTTGCAATTGTAGGGTGCGAGAATGTGAAGCGGTCGGTGAGAGAATGGGGCTACCACCGCCTCACATCCCTCGCTTGGCTAGAAATTGATGGAAGCAGCGTGACAGGGGAGGGAGACAATGGGTGGTTTCCTTCGGAGGACGAGGATGCTTGGAGTCTTTTCTTTCCTTCCTCTCTAATCTATCTTGATATAAGAAATATGAAGGACGTGGAAAGGCTATCGAGCGGTCTCCGCAATCATCTCTCCTCTCTCCAAGAGTTATGGATTTACGATTGCCCGAAGTTGAGGGCCTTGCCAGAGGATGGCTTCCCTCCCTCCCTCAAAGAATTGCACCGGATGCGATATTCTGAAAGATGATGCTCAAAACACATTGGCGACTATTAGATCCCCGACATCTTCATTACTTGATTTGTGCATCTACACTACAGTGAGTTTTCTAGGGTTTGGGTAAGTTTTTTTGGTTTTGAAGGCATCGATTTCGATTTTGCTCCCTCAATTCGATGCGTAATACAAATTGATATTCTCCCATGGAGATGCTTCCCATAAATGTCGAAGACTGACATTTGTGTAGGGGTTCTCGTTAGGTTGGATTGGGCTCTGTTCCGTTGGACAACATAAAGTAGGACGAAATGCTCACCGTGCTTCCTCTTGCTACATTGATGACATATCTTCGGCTCTGCTTGATGCCCAAACGAATTGTGAATGAAAATGCACTATCACGAAGAATCATAGCACTCCACATTTCGGCGTTCGTTGTAAGTTCTCTTCCCGGCATTTTTTTTCTTGTTCCTTGGTTCATTCACTAAGGTTATTTTGTAGATGCCATTGTGATCTGTATTAGCAAAGTTTCTTGGAAGGATCACTTGCGAAGGCTTTTGAGATAGGACTGATTCTGTCGATGTTATGTGTCATATTTTGCAATTTAACCAGAAAAAAGAAGAAGAAGCTGTCGAATTTTTAATTGGTGCACTGATATGTTCTAAATTTTCTTCTAGTGAATATGGTCTAAATGAGAATAATCTCTCTCAAAATCCAAAAACAAAATTAGTTATGTGGAAGCTGTGATATTCATAAACCACCTTCCCTCTGTGGCTTGATCTCTGTTGGGTTAAGAACAATTACTTACAGCTTGCTAGAAATTTTGAGCCAGTATCTTCATGCTCTTTTAGTTGAGATTGTAACAATATGTTACCTGCCTTTGTGTTTGCATTGTCAGCAGTGACCTCTTGGACAAATCTGTTTAGTTCTTTGAAGTATCAGTTGTTTGCATTTATTCCACCACAGAGTATGATTTTGCCATACGTCATGTCATTTTATCTGAAAATTCCTTCTTATGTGGCATTCTTCTTATAGGGAATTCTGGAACAAAAGCTTTGAGCTCACTTGGGTTCCTTTGGTCTAACTGGAAAATCTTGCACTTCAATGTCTGGAACATCTCTCCCCTCTTTGCTGCTGTTGTACGTATAAAAATTTTTGTTGGAGCAATTTTCATACGACATTGTGAAGCTCTATTGGAGGTTAGTTAATTTATAATCTGAATTATGGTTCACCATGTATTTTTTCCGAGACTTTTTGGATGATATTGCACATATGACATGGGGTTTTGACTATGTGGATAGGGGGTCAGAAAAGCCAAGTTGCATTTACCTAATTTACTTTCAAGAAACCTCACTTTTTTTTTTGCTTCAGGAGCTATCCAATCATCTAGTAAGTTTACCCAATTTTCTCCACTTTATGACTTAGATTACTTTCTCGGTTAGCTTGTTATTCATATTGAACTTATCGGAATCTAGTCTTTACATTGAAAATACAGTAGAACCAATCAGTGATCATAGCTACAAGGAGCCTCTGTCATCATACATTGAACTTATAATGGAACTAAAACCAATTAAATTGTGCCAACTTGCAAAATATTGGGAATAGAATAGTTATGGTACCCTGATCAGTTTTTTTGTATTACTGTAATCTATATAGGCAGTATTGGGTTTTGCACATAATTAATGTGGACTTTATTTTGTTTATAAATGCGGACTTTAAGTTCTGCTTTAATGACTAGTGAGCGCTAAAGTGTTATCTTTGTAAATTGTTAGTTTCTTGTCTAAGGATTGATGAGTATGATTTTGAGTTTTTTACAATCTGCGACTGTAGGATTTGGATGTGGTTGAGGCGGTCATACAAGTTCTGGTTTTGTTCCAAGGGGGAATTTGGATGGTGAGATTGATTTTCTTGCCACAATACATCGATTTGACCAACAATGGATCATCTTCACAGCTAATGGCCCTCTTTTCACCTTGATTTGCAGGTTAGTTATGATGAGCGTCTAATAACTGCAAGTATGGATGAGCTTTGGGTGGTTTCTCAACGCAAGGTGGCACCTTTCCATGGGAATTTCCAGAATTATAAGAAGTTACTTCAATCCTGTGAATTTAGTTCTTGCTATCAGCAAAGAGTGGTTCCAGTACAAAACAGAAAATGACACTTAGCTATAGATAGAAAACGAGAAAGGACGATAGAGGAATGGTGGTGATGTACAGGACGTATTCACAGTTACGTTGGCCCTCCTTTGTCATTTATACATGATTAGGCTTGTGGAAGGATGAGTCTTAAGTTTCTGACATTGAGTACTTAAGAACTTAGCCTGTATTGCATTCCTGGTATAATTTGTGTTGCAGACATTTTTGTCCTAGCAATAGGTTCATGTTTTGTGCCGCTGGAAACTTGATGCTCTGTCGCTGCAGAGGCCAGCTTTCGTGTACGTAGTAAAATGATTCAAGCATTTGCGAAAGAATGCTTTTAGCACAGGCACTGTCTAGGAGAATTGATTATGAAAATATTAATATAATCAACAAAAATTTGTACTTTCGACTCTAAGTACAGAATTGCTTTTAGCAACTCTAATGTAGGCCTTGGCCAATATACTATTATGAAATTCTGTATAAATACCTGAATTTGTTAGATAATGTCCTTTTGACATGTTCACTTGTTCAGGTAAATATTCAAAATAATTCTTCCAATAACAAGTTACAGATGGAAGAATGCACTGAAAACAGAGATTTTGAAGATACAATATAACCGCTAAAATCTGAATGAACCTCGCAGATCAAAACTCATTTAAAAATTGATTGCTTGATCAATGATTAAAGTTCACCTTTCTTCTATTCAAATACCCACTCCATCTCTTGACAACATTATCAACAGTCCTACATATAAATTTTCCATGCAGGAGAGGGAAGAGGAGAGACGATCAATTGCCGTGGCTACTCTGTGAATGTTACTTTGAGGCTTACTCTAAGAAGGATGTCACTAAGCACCACTCAAGACCTATTCTTTTGAAGTAGGCGAGCTCCACCACTGAAGGTCAAAGACAGACATTTGAGTGGGTTTTCTCATTGGGTTGGATCAGCTCTATTTCTTTGGACAATAAACTGTAGGTCAAAATTCACTCGTTGCTGCCTCTTGCTATGTTGATGACATATCTTCAACTCTCTTGATGCTTAAACAAACTGTGACTAAAGATGCACTATCACGTAGAAGCATAGTGTTCCACATTCATAGTTCTTTGCATTTTCAGCGTTTCTTGTATGTTCTTTTCCCAACATCTTTTTCTTGTGCCCTAGCTAATTCATTGTTTTTTTAATGGTTTTCTTTAGAATCAAGAACTTTTTTTTTTTTGATGATGATCCTTCATAGTATTAAGCAATCTATGTGGGATACAATTATGGGGTAGCTCATGGCTCCAAGCTCTTAATACAACTCCATCATGACAGCATCAATATTCCATGAATCACCATTCCATTTTGGTCTTGATCTCTGTTGGGTTTGGAACTATCTTACAGCTTGCTAGAAACTTTTAGCCAATATACTCATGCTTATTTGATTGAGATTGTAAAGATATGTTGCCTGCCTCCATGTTTGCATTTTTAAGAGTGACCTATGGGGTAAATCTATGCAGGTTTTTAAAGTATCGGTCATTTGCATTTGCTCCACTGCGGAATATGGTTTTGTCATACATCATGTCATTTTATTTGCAAATACCTTCTTATGTGGCATTCTTCCTGCAGGGAGTTCCTAATCAAAAGCTTTGAGCTCACTTTTGTTCCTTTGGTGTAACTGGAAATCTTGCACTTTCAGCCAATCTATACCCTGTCTGATACATCACTTCCGTCTCCGCTACTGTTGCATATGTAAAATTTTTTTTAACATATGACATTGTGAAGCCCTAGTAGAGGTTAGTCAATTTGCAATCTTGATTGTAGTTCACTGTGTACTACTCTGAGGCTTTTTGGATATTATTGCGCACGTAACATGGTGCTTTGACCATATAAATAGGTGGTTAGAAAAGCAGAGTTGCATTTGCCAAGATAACTTTGAAGTGACCTCACATAGTTTTGCTTGATGAGCCATCCAATCATCTAGTAAGTTTACTCATTTTTGTCTATCTTATGACTTAGATTACTTTTTCAATTAGCTTATTATTGTTCTTGCACTAATTGAACTTATCGGAATCTGGTCGTGCATTGAAAATACAAGAGAATCAATCAGCGATGATGATAGCTACAAAGAGCCTCTGATTTGTCATCATGTATCTAACTTAAAATGGAACAGAAACCAATCAAATTATTTCAACTTGGAAAATATTCGGAATAGAATAGTTGTGGTAGGCTAATGAGTTTTTTTCGTATTGGAGTAACCTGTAATACTAAGTAGTTCTGATATCTGTGCCTATAGGTAGTATTGGGCTTTGCAGAGAGCCTCTTTTTGTTTATAAATGTGGTCTTGAAGCTCTACTTTAATGGCTAGTGACTACTAAAGAATTATCTTTGTAAATTATTAGTTTCTTGTCCAAGGATGAGTGAGTGTGATTCTACTTTTTTGCCTATCCACTACTACAGGATTCGAATGCGGCTGAGGCACTCATTCAAGGTCTGGTCTTGTTCCAAGGAGCAATTATGATGGTGAGATTGATTTTATTGTCAAAATACTTCAAATTGACCAACGATGGATCATTTTCACAGCTAATAGGCCTCTTTTACCTTGATTTGCAGGCTAGTCACGATAAGCATCTAATAGCTAGAAGCTTAGATGAGGTCTGGGTGATTTCACAAGGCAAGGTGGCACCTTTCAATGGGAATTTTCAGAACTATAGGAAGGTATTCCAGTTTTTGTTATATCAGGTAAATCTAGTAATTGCCATCAACCGAGAGTGGTTCACCGGGTTCCCATTCCCTTACAAAACTGAAAACGAGGCTTAACTACATAGAGAAAGCAAAAAAGGACAAAGAGAGGATTACTGCTGATGTATCGGATGGACTCAGAGTTACACCGGCCCTCGTTTGTCATATGTAATTGATAAGGGCTCATGGAAGGATGAGTTTTAAGTTTTTCACATTGAACATGCTGTATCATTTGCAATAGCTTAAGAGCTGAGTTGGGATTGCAGTCCTGGAATAATCTGTGATTCTTTGCACAGCCATAGGTTCATTTGTTGTGCCCCTGGAAGTTTGATCACTGCCAAAGTCAGCTTTCCCATGCACTGTGTAATGATTTAATCATTTGTGAAAGAACATTTTAGCACAGTAAATTATTTTGTAAGACAATGTATTTTGTGAGAAAGCTGTATTAATATATTTTCCCCGTTGGCATTGTTTGGCACTGTTTTGGAGAATTAATTATGAAAATTTTATCACGGTCAACAAAACTTTATATTCAACTCTAAGTCCAGGATGGCTTTTACTAACTATAATGTAGGCCTTGGGTAGCCAAAAGATACTATCATGAAATTCTGTATAAAATGCCTGGATTTGTTAGATATTATCCTTTTAACATGTTCAGGTCATTATTCAAAGTAAGAAGCTTTCTTTCTTCCAACTGCTTCAGTGTAGATGGATGGGCGGAATCAAAAACAGAGGTTTTCAATATGCGAATATGAATGAGACCTGCAGGTCAAAACCCATTCACAAACTCGTTGTCTGGTCAAAGATGAAACTTCGTCTTTCTGCTATGAGATATTCTTATTCCAGATCGTCACTTAGCACCGCTCATGATTAACTCCTTGAAGCTGGGAAGCCCCACCACAATTACCCCCATCAAGGTGCCAAGGGCCCAGAACCATTCACAGACAACGAGATACATGCACTACCATTGCAGATGGTTTTGATCTCGTGAGCTCACATGTTGAAGATATATCTTGAGTTTGAGCATATGAACAGAATTTGATCCAAAAAGGAAATGTGCTACTATGGCCTCCAGATGTACAATGAGGTGTACTGTTACATGAGTTCCATCATTGGACATTTCTACTATATGAGGTTTATGCCGTAACAATCATCTTCGTGTTGAGGAGAAAGACTGTTTTCTACTTCTTCATCGTCAGACCCTGCTTGAGACATTGTCTCACGAACTACTTTTAACAGAGGCTTTTGATCTGAAGCGGCTGCAAGTTGAGCTTGATGTTGACTCTTGCTGAGGAAAAATTGAGGTTGTTCTGGTGGTCTGCGGCTTTGACCGAGTAGGATGTGCAGCGAACCATAAACGCTTCTTCATTTGCAAATTGAGGGGCTAATTTTGGCCACCATTTAATTTTTTAATTGTCTTTCAAGAATAGAACATCTCAAGGTCCTACTGAACAAGATCTAGCATGTGAATAATCATCTTCATTTCTGAACTTTATCTTACTTGTGAAGATGAAAGGTTCTTGAAGAAGCTTAAATGTTACAGAAAATCTTCTCTGTGTAAGGAGCTCGATTCTACTCTTTTTCTTAAGATTCTTGATGACAGTGGTTAGTGGTAACTTCAATAGAGTCTATATCAACGAGAATGAATTCATAAAAAGTTATGATTCTAAGATGACGATTTGCAATATGATGAAAATCTGGAGGGACGTGACCTTGCAATATATATATGATTGACCGCATATGACAAGCTAATTACGGTCTTCAAAACATGAACAATAATAAGACATGGGAAAAGGGTTTAAGAAAAATCCTTCATTGGCCTAATTCACAAGGGAAACTCAACTTGGCTCTCCTCAGGGGCAATGTCAGGCGTGTCCCAAGGCCCGACGAATTCTAGTAATTTCATAGCAAAAAATTTACTTTTCGTCACGAAAATATTTTGTAGCAAAACTGCTAAAATAGATGCCCAATAGTTACAATTTTTATTTGGTCGCTAAAGGACCAACCTCTTGCCATGAAAATTTCGTCGGTTTGTAGATTTGGTGATGCAAAATTTCATGGTTAATCATACGAGGGCACGAAAAAGTTTGTGGCCAATGTAATTTTCATAGCTAAAAAATCGTGGCGATAAAACATTTCATAGCTAAAAAAGTGCATATGCTTTTTGGCCACCATTGTAGCCACGAAAGAAGTCCATGGGAATATATTTGCAGCTTAATGAAAATTTCGTTGCTAATAGTATTGTTCTGCAATTCTTCTTCTTTTTGTTCCCGTGGCTAAAAGAGTGTGAATTCACTACGAAATACTTTGCTAAAAGTCCTTTGCAAATTTTTATTTTTTAATTTTAGTTTGCAAATCTAGAGATATTTTCAATTCTACTTGTGTAGCTATCTATACACATAAGCCCCCTCATTTCAGCCGTTAGCGTCCCATTTCAGAGAAATTTGGATAGAATCACCGACTTCAGTTGATGAGTAGACAAAAAATTGATTGATGTCCGTTTCTTTGCGGCTGGGTATCTGCTCAACTAAATCTGTTTCAGGAGCAAAAATTAGCATATGCAGAGTGACTTGGGAGCTCATCGATTTGAAGTTCCCTTCTTCTCGAACTGGCCAATTCTAGCTTGACTCTGGTGGATTTTGTTTTCTTTACCACCAAAGCTGTTTTACGCTCAATCATTTGTAAAAACAGAAAGCACGATGAAGTCTTTATGGTTTCTTTAGCTATACGACTCTGTGTTTCGTCTGTTTACTGACTAAGACGGTTCTTAAATTGGTGGTTGGCAGCTTTTACAGAGAATTCAAATCATACGCTAAGTTAAGGTCATTTACATAATTTTGTTTGCTTGGTCTAGGCGTGAGGACATTGCAAATTTTGACTGTGTTTTCTTCCCGAAGATTATTAGCATGATGTGAACATGTTTGAGACTAAAGGGACAAGCTCGTCATTTTATTTCTTTTAATTGAATGGCATTTGATCTTTCTTGCATAGCAAGAAGAGAAAAATCCTACCACAGATTGCACTTGCACTGATGGGCGAGCTCTTTCGGCTTTGTATCGGTGAAAGAATTGACCGGAGAAAAAAATTTCCATTTTGGAGTCATCATGACTGTTCGGGGTGTTCCGATTTGTTTCATGATTTTGATTGTACGGAGATAACTAAAATTAGAGTTATATATAATGTAGTAATTGCTATAATAGCCCACCGGTTGTTCATTAAAATTTTTTGGAGAAATTTGAGTTGAATATCTTACTGAATAATCATCTTTTGTGAATGATATATGTGTCTACTTTTGTACAATGTACACATGTGGGATTTTATCTCTTCATTTTTCTGTAATTCTCTACTTGTCTAAGTTCCTTGCTTCTTTTATCTCTATTATAATGTTGTCATTTCAACTTGCCCAATGTTTTTCTTTTGGCTAGTTCTAATAAACAGCTTAAGTAAGCTTTAGTGTTTACCAAAAAAGCCAGCTCTCTTAATCTTTGCTTACAAGTTTGTTACCTTATAGCATATTATGAAAATTGAATTCGATAACTTTGTATTTAAAATTTGATTATATAACATGTATATCCCTTAAATTACATGAATATAATATGTCATAATTTTTCCTTTCTTAACGGTGGAAAATAATTTCCAGTTCATTTTCCGGTTTTAGCTAAACATTTGAAAATATTGCTATTTTCTCTATTGACATATGAATTTATCCTGATAAATCAGGCATGCATTTATGTAGTAAATTAAAAGTATATATATAGTAAAGAACAAAAATGAAATAAATAAGTACAAATAAAAACAAGAGAGAAAATAAAATGGAAAAACTCAAGCACGCCGGATGCGGTTCATCAGTCTAGTCCAATTCGTGCAACCCAATTCACCAAAACTCATCGAATATGTAAAAAGCCAGCTCACCAGACCAATGAAGCTTCAGTCCACACTTCTAACAGGCCCAGAGTAACAAGTCTGAGCTGAGCCCAGAAGGCCCATCAGCCCAAAGCCCACAAAAGGAATAAAGTCCCGCCATGTCTTTCGTTTGTCCTCTTCCCCTCTCTCTCTCTCTCTCTCTCTCTCTCTCTCTCTCTCTCTGGCGTTTGCAGAGGATTTGCATTCTCTCTCTACCGCTCTAAAGCTTCGAACGAAGGCGCGCTGTTGGAAACAAATTTGGAGAAAGTCGAGGTCATGCGGAGGGGGAAGGGGTAACGGGATCGAATCTCTCTCGCTCGCCCGAAGCTCCATCTCCAAAAATTCGAGTTTCACCAGAGGTTATTCATGGCCGATTGTAGTATTCTGCCATCTCCACCACCTCGCATCGGCTTCTCTGGCCTTTAGACGTAACTCTTCCAGTTCCTTCTGAGCTCCGCAGTTCCAGTCTCAATTCGTCTCGAATATACTGATCGGAATTGGATTCTTAACTTCGAGCTCTTCATCATTCGGTTACTGTAACAATATTGAAGGTAAGTTCTCGCTCATTCTCCGGATTTCATTCTTTTTCATTTCAGTCAATAGCATTGAGTTAGAAGCTCTGTTCGCCCCTGTTTTCAGTCACAATTGCTGAAGTGCTCGAACTGCGGTCACCACCGTCTCTCTTGATGATTCCAGTTCACGAAGCTTCTTCTGTGATCACCTTACTAAGGTCCGATCATCAATCGCCCCAGGTAATCATCCTCTATTCAATCGAATCCCGTACGCTCTGTTTCCTGGTGTTCTTCCTACAAACCACTGCCTGGGTGAAAATCAATTGCGATTGAGTCTGTGTTAATGGTTTGAATTTGCTATGTTCTTTTGCGATGATCTTGTTGACATGCATGTACTGTATTGATATGCATATTACTATCCGATTGTGTAGTCCGCGCTTGATCTGGGACATTCTTCAGTATATTTGCCGACTTAATTTCGTCAGTAAGTTCAGTGCACGTAAGTGTAATGTAACCATCAAGTCTCAACACGTTGTGCTGATCGATCTAGATGCCAATCATCTTTCACACAATAATGCAGTTGAGTCTTGAAAGGCCAAGACACCTTGAACAATATAAACCATTGCAACCGCGCTGCTGTCCGGGGACAAGTTGACCCCAAAAAACTCTACTGAACTTGTGTAGCGTTTTTCTTGCGGAGAACATTTTCGCTGGGAGTGCTTGTTTCTTCATCAGTGTTTGCCGTCGACAAATCCCCGTTTCCTACTCCTAAATTACTGACGGAAAAGGTTAAGGAAAAACAGCATCAGATCAATAGTGGCATAAGGGAAGCAAGCATCCAATTTTTGTGGATCCATGTTAAGAGAAAAGACCGCAACAAGTTAAATCATATTCCTGAGTAGAATCTAACAGCTGCCAAAACGAACAAAAAAGAACAAAAAAGGCACTTCAGATCAGTGACCCTTGACAGAGGAGTCCATGTTCGAAAAGACTGAGCCATTTGAGATGACAAGCTTAGACTCGATTCCACACGACCAATAAGCAGCACATATTTCGCTGGTAAAGTCGATATTTCAGCAGGTTTTTACTTCACTCGGACAGTTCTTTACAATGCTTGAAGAACACTCTCATCTCTACTTGCACAACTTCGACTAGATTAGATAGCTGACGGATCAGCTCAGATTAAATCAGAGATGAGCAAAGAGGATCAACCAAAAGCTCCGATATCCAGCAGAGTTAATTGAATTATAACACCCATCATCAAATTACCAGTCAAGCGAGTAACAACTACATTGCCGCTGTCACGTAATTGGGCACAAAAAAAGGCACTAAGTTCAAGTATAGTCCTCGACCTACGGCCAATCAATAAGAAAACAAATGTTTCACCATCCATAGTTGGGGTAGATTGGTGAAAATAACCATCGGGGATGGAAAAAAATCCAACCCAACAAAAAGTTACCGATTCCGGAATTCGGAAGCCGGTCGTTATCCTCTTCCCATCGGCAAGGCGCTGCTGGCATTGGGACGGCGGCGGACATGGGGTTACCCGGCAGCTCCAGCGAATTTTTCTGACGATCTCGTCTCCGGGACCGAGCGACAACCTGCGAATCTGGGGACTAGATGAGGAGAGCACGAGAGTGGGAGATGGTGGACAAAAGTCGAAATCTTTGGGGATTGGCAGTTCGGAGAACGAGCTGGTCGTTAGGAATTTTATTTTGTTGTGTTCCCAGTTTTTTTGGAGTTTTGGATGGTTGGATTGACTGAATTGCCCTCCTCTTTTGAGATTATTCACGGTTGCACTTTGGTTGCGAGGTTAATCAGACTCGGTTTCCTTGGTTTAATCCAACAACAGATTTTTTGATTAGTTTGATTTTGTTATTACAGCTTCAATGTGACCACGTCAATGTTAATTTGAAATTAACGTGATTCGACTCTTTTAATACCCTTTGGTGGAAAGTGAGACTAACTGTTACAGTTAAAATTTAAACCATTTCGGCTTTATTAACTTCCCTGAGGGTAGCTAGTTTGATTTCAAAAGACTTTAGCTCAGGAAATAATGCACTATGTGCTCAAGCTCAATAATGAAACATGACATGATAAAAATGTGCATTTATTTCATTGAAATTTCATGATAAGGAAAAATATTTTTTATGGAAATTCATTTTTTTTAAATTGTTTAATTTTCATTTTTTTAGTAATTTAGAAAAACTAATTTTTCTTCTTGTCAGAAGGGGAAGCCATTTTACCCCCCATCTAAAATTGTTGTTTTTAATCATGAAAAACGTTTTCTTGCTAATCGACTAGCTTTCAGTCATCCAAACACTAGAAAGTTGAAAAGTAATATCCTGAAATAATTTTCCTTTAAATATATGGACCCTAAGTTGATTCCGCTTAGTTAACCGAGAATGTCAACGATTTCACCCTTCTTGCAGCCCTCCCTCATGAACTCCCGATCCCAATGTGTAGTTTTATATTCAGATTCTGAATCAGTATTGGGGTGGACCTCTTCATAAATCAAATCATGGACAACCATAGCATCCTCATCTTCGAATTCACTCCCCCATCCATCAGGATCGGTGGCCTTGAGATCAGTGAAATGTTTAACAGAGGAGTTATCCTTCACTATAAAGTCATATTTACCGCTCGGCTAACCGAGGATGTCAACAATTTCGACCCTTTCTTGGGCTTTCTTCATGAACTCTCGGTCATGGCATGAAGCATTGGACACTGATTCCGAATCAATGTTGGAATATGCATTCTTCGGTGAATGTACCAAAGATTCATCCACTTTGGACTTATACCCATCTCCATTTGACTCTTGGGTTCGAGGCTTCTTCTTCAAGCTTGCAAGAAAAAATTTCAGATGATAAGTCGATCATAGTAGTTGTCATTGACTCATCAGATGTACCTCCTCCCAGTGGTTGGATAATCTCCTAGTCAGCTAACTTGGCAAGACAACGAATCTTCTCGTCTCGAGAGATATCACCCCCTTTCTCTTGGCATTTAGCCAAAGACAACAATTCATTCAACTTTGGTACATAGACCATAAAAGGCTTCTCGTTCTCATCCCTAAATACCATATTGATGGTCTCGGCATGATTAGGAAGTGGATTTTGTTGAACATTCGGCACGGCGTCCTTAAATGACAAGATCCCCTTATCCAGCAGGTTCTACATCTTTATCTTGAGGACATTACAGTTATCTACATTGTGACCTTTCTCGCCCATGTGGTACTCGCAAGTGCTCGTGCTGTTGAATCCGGCGAAATTTGGTGGGTTATCCCTCAGGATCTCTTTCGCCATGAGCCTTCACTCGATCAATAAATGTAATAATTGAGACATAGGTCTTAGTAGGGGAGTGAATTGCCTTCACGGTACTTTCCCCTTACAATCAAAATTCTAGGAAGAACTCCCAACTTCCATGGAGGGTTTCTGAACAAGCGGGACATACGACTTCTGAGTAGTCGAGTTCTGAATATATGCAACCTCCACCCTTGATTCTGTGTCTTTCTTCAAGGTAAACTTGTGAGTTGTCGTCTTAGAAAGTCTGTAGTCTTGCATAATCCCTTCTGTATGTTCACCCAACTCAACCATTGGGGGAAAATTGATGCGAGTGTTGTTGCATATCTTGTCAAAGAATTCTCAAGGTAAGGCCCTCAAAAAATAGCTACATAGTTTCCTTCTCAATAAGCAGGGGTTTAACCTAAGATGCCATAGCTCTCCACCTTTGGGCGAACGCCCTAAAAGTCTCATTTCTTTTCTTGTCGACTCGAACCAGCTCCTTGTGAGTCGGGGCGAACTCTAAATTGAATTTGTATTGCTGTAGGAACTCGTCTGTTAAGTCCTCCAAGCTATAAATTTTCTCAAAGTCGATCTCAATGAACCAAGTCAATGCAGGTCCGATCAAACTGTCTTGAAACATATTGATCAGCAGTGGGGGATTGTTAGAATAGTGAGCCATCTTGTCAAGTAATATTTGAGGTGGGTTTTTGGGCACCCGATTCCGTCATATTTGCTCAAGAATTCCAGCTCCTTATAGAACTTCGGGACTTTCACCTTAGCGAACAGGGAGAATTTGTCGAGACCTTACAGTTGATAGCCTTGCAGTATGCACTCCATTTTAGCAAGGCGCCTTGCGCTCTCTTTATCCATATGGACGACTGGAGTTTCCTTGAGTGGAGCCTCTAAGTCGATAACAGTTGGAGTAGTAAATAGGGACCTCTTCAACAGTTCCCTTTTTAGTAGGGTTCGCCACCGGCGTATTAGCAGTGTGACAGGGACGAACGTTGCAGCAACAGGGGACCAGGGGTTACAGGTGTGAGATTCTTCACTTGATGGAAAAGATCGGTCAAAAGCGCCATCATCTACACCATTTGATTTTCCATGGTAATAATGTGGGTATGATTGTCTTTATTATCCATCCTTGCTTGATGACGGGTATGTATAATAGAATGCCTTTCAGCCGTTTTAAGTACCTTTTAAAAGGAAGAAAAAGATGAATCAGTATGTGATTGAGGAATTTGATAAGAAAATGTAAACCTTTCAATTTTATATTTTCTTGAGACAAAATAAATATGAGGAAATTCATATGACCCAATATCATATAAACCGTCTTCAAAATTTCTTCAAAAGAAATTATACAATTGAAAGAATGATGATAAATATTGAATCCGAATGTCCCTTTTCTAAAAGAAATACAGCAAAATCCAATTCAAGTAATTAAAATGTGAGTTCGATGAAACGTATTCAAATGATTACAAGAGAGTAAATTTTTATTACATCAATTCAAGAAAATGCAAGGAAATTCCGATTACATTCAATTGAAATGTATAGACAATATCGCTAAGAAGTAGAAGATTTAGAGGAGTTCGATCAGAGACGCTTGTTGTCATGGGCCAAGCGTTCCACTTCGACTAAAGCTTGATCCCTTTCTCTAAGGATCTGCACTACATATGCTTGTTGATGACCTTGAAGCACAGGAATGTCAGGTAACTCCACTTCTAACTCCGGCTCTACTCGATGATGGATGTAGTCAATCAATGCATGGAGGTCTTCATTTCACCTTCCAACTTAGTCTCGTCAACCCTGGCTACATGTTGTGGCGTGCGGCAGTACCATATTTCGATCGTCTCTCCAATCAAGGCTTTAATGTGGTCCACTTGGTTTTCCATTAGGAGCTCCTTGCGATAATCGGAATGATATAACTCTAACTTAAGGGTTGGAGGGATTGTTTGAAGCGCGCGATATTGGCGAAGAACCCTTAAAGGGTAATAGGATGTTAGACCCATTAACCCTACAAGAGGGATAAGGGTCATCTATTCTATTAACAATGCGCATCTTGGGATTCCCTAACCATTTGACATACCATTGAATTTGTTTCGAAAGGAGTCCAGAAAATGGAACAAGATAGAGAAAGACCATGTAGTAAGAAATTCTTTCTTTTGGTGAAACATCTGAATGGGATTATAATTATCTGTGTCTTGGAGGATTCTCAAATGGGGTGAGAATTCCTCAATATGGGAGAAAAGCCGAATTTGAAGGAGAGCTATTAGGGCTCTAAGTGTTCCTCGCCCATTTTCCTTGAAACGGTTGAGGGAAACAAATGTCTCGACTATGATCATGTGCATAAAGCATTTAAAGGCACAGACTTGATTGACAATGTGGGTGACCGAGGGATCCATTGTCTTTCGGGTGTGTAGGAATGCCACAAACCCAAAGAACATAAGAAGGAAAGTACTAGGAATTCGATTCCCTGATTGAGCCTTAAGACTCAAAAGGTATTGTTCAAAAAAAAGTGTATAGAATGGAACCAAAATTTCCCTTAAGTATAGCTCTAATTTTATTGGAAGGAATGTTTAGGAATTGACACAAAAGGAAAACCGAGTCTTGTTGGATAGGGGGTAAGGCTAAACCGAGGGAACCCTTCCTAGTCCAACGGTTATATCGTACTCCTTAATTATAAAAGTCACTTCATTCTGATTAAACACAAATGTAGAAGTTGAGTGATGCCAAAAATGAATCCACGCTTTGATTATTGAAATGTAAGGGTCAGCCTTCAGCAAGTGCGGGAGAAGCTTGATCATTTTCTTCACGTGTTCTTGATGCACCTGGTTGAGCTTTTCCTATATACTCTCGAGACTTCTTGAGATGAGCACAATATTAATCTCAGGCTTGTCCATCTAGGTTTAAACCTAATAGGGCATTCACGATTAAAAATTCATCGTCTTAAAAAGTGAGTAAAAAGTGCATGATCGAAAGCTTGAAATTTAGAGAACGAGATAGTGATAAAAAGGAACGATCTCTTATTAACCAAATTATGACAAGTACAAATCATACATCACATGAGGACTGCGAGGTATCGACGCCTAAAGGTAGGGTGTTAAAGGTTTAAGGCTCTCATTTCAATTAATAAAAGGAGTTTACTAACCGTTACTATCGTTGGTTAGTGCAATTTTCATTAGTTAAAATGAGCGGATTTATAGAATATGGATTACCATGAGGATTCACTTACGGATTTCACCTATAAACCCTCCTAAGGGTGTTATTTGGTATGATCGGGGTTTTAATTTGACCGGTTCCACCCTCTATCTCCTTTCTTTGATGTAACTTACTCCTCGTAGGGGTCTAATTGTAAAAAAAAGTTTGTTCTATTGGAGACAAAATGGGCTAATTGGAAAAGAAACGGTTCAATTTAGAAGGAATTAGGCCAATTAAAGTATATGAAATTATTCCGATGAATTTTATTGGCCTAGTTGTCAAAATATCATGAAGAACATTGAATCTATGCTATGGGTACATGCAATTGGACTTACTAGTCAAATTTGAACAATTTCATAGAATTTTCAACCAAAAAATGCAAATTAATTGAATTCAATTAATATTGCAAGGTATCTATTAAACAAATTGCCCATGCCTAGGATGATCTATTGCACCCAATTGGCGTGACTCTTGCGATAAAATTAAATTGGGGTCTCTAATAGTGAAATTGGACCTCAATTCTCGAAATTGAGCCTTAGTCTCAAATGGGTCAACTTGAATTTTGTTAATTAGAGTTCATTAGCTTGATTTTCTTACGTTCAAGTAAGCTAAATCCATCAAATTGAAAGGTTCCCAAGTGAATTTCCCAAAATTGACTCCGAATTCAGACTTATCCCACAAAAAATAAGTAGAATAAAAGAGTCCGTTTGCAAATCATGTAGAATCAACTCAGACCTCCTAATTAGGGCTACAAATGAGAATTCATATTTCGATATACCCGATCTCAAAATTGATTGAATGACTGAATAGGTAATGACATCTAGATCAAATGTCATAAATTGAACTAAGTGAAAATGCGAATAGAATGAAAGTAATTTCATTTTTGGTCAATTTTGAACCTAAAACAAACAAAAAAATAGAAAACAAATTTTTAATTGATTTTTGCAAAATTTTTGATACCAAAGTTAAATTGGGACTAAAAAGAATATTTGTGCATCAAAATTCAATTTTTGACTTGGGGGCTTGACTTTTGGTCAAAAGGAATATCAAAAGTTAGTCGTTTGACTATTCAGGTTTTTCATGTAAATGACTAGAAAATTACTTTAAGATGACAATCTAAAAATAAAGAAATGAAAACTAACCATTTTTATTCAAAAAAGGGCCCCATTGCGATCAGAAACCCTACTTTTGAATTTTTTCTGCCTTTAATGACACTTCGGCTAAAAATTAGATGTCAACAATGGATTCAACCTATTTAATTAAATTAAGCTCAAAATCCATATTCATTCACCCATGTGATTTTCAGACACAACACTCCTGGGGCTTGGCCGGATTTTGCTTCTTAATAGGCCTAGTCTACATAATTTAATTAAGCTTAGTCGCCATTGTTGGTCTATTTAAAATGCAATAAATGAATTAATCTATATGATGAATGTTCCTAAGGCTATATGTTATGTAATCTTATTATGATATTTTTGTTTAGGGGTTAAATATTAATTCCTAATTTTCTATGCAAATATTTCTAAATGGTAAGTCAAAATTTAAGTGTCAACACAATCTTTCATTAAAAATAATGTATAATGGAACTCTCCTCAAGTCACGAATAGTATTGTCGTCCGGCATTTGTTTTCTTTATCAGGTTTTTGATCTTTTTTTTCTTTTTGAAGAGTGAAGCACCAAACCCAATTTGAGTCTTGCAAAGTCTTGGTGTTCATGGATTTTATTGAACTTTCCTTCCCATTAGCTCTTTTTCACGTCTGCTTCACCTTCCAAACCATAAATGCTTCCAGTGTTGGAACCAAAAAACTAAAAAAATTGGCAACATTTGGAAAATTTTGAAACGAGGCATGAATGAATATTGGAGAAAAACAATAGAAATGGAAATGCTTTCTAGTGGATTTAGGGGGTGTGATTACAAGTATGAACTCCTCTGATATTGCTAGTATTAACACCTAGAGGGGGGTGAATAGGTGTGGAGGGATTTTACGTGCAAGAGATAAAAAGCTTTTGCAATCTACAAACAGAAATTAAATAGAGAGAGTAGAAAAGATTGCAAACACAGTTTATAGTGATTCGGCTTTAGGCAAGCCTATGTCTACTCTCCAGGCGATTAGCTAATAGGCTGGATTTCACTATGTGATCAAAGGTGATTACACACTCTTGAGTGTTTACACTTGGTGATGATATGTCTCACAAAGTCACTCTTTTTGGTGGGATAAGTACACTAGGAGTGCCATTACTTTCGTACAGCGCTCACTTTGGTGTCAAGTAATTGATTTCACTCCGATTTGGCACTCAAGTGAGCGAAAAAAAAGTTTTGGCACGAAAATGAGCGCCGTACAAAAGTAATGGCACTTCTGGTGTCCCAACCCCCTTCTTGGTAATGCACTAAGATCACTCAATTACGCTCTTTTTCAGATAGCTTGTGAAGAATTGAATCAGCTTTGGAATATATTCATCCTTTTTCTTTCTCCTGGTCACATCCTCCCCTTATATACTCTCCAAGCCACACTTGACCATTGGCTCTCTCCTTAAGAGATTCGTCTTCCTTTCCTATTTTGGATAGACTTCAAAAGGTAAGTCTTTTTGACCGTTGGAGGTAGATCGAATCCCCTTGGATTTTGTTCGCCCATACAATTAGAATTCGGGCCTCCATAAGTATTCCATCCTTCTTTGGAAGTTGTTTGATGATTGATCTTGCTAATCGATTCGATATTACAAAATCAATATGAATATGGTAAGTGAAATTCGTGACCGTTGGTGACCTGGTCCTGTAGGTTCATTTTGGGTATATTAGACCGAGGTTCTGCATTTGCTTGTGTTCTCCGTCTGGTACTCATAGACTTAGAGACTGCGTCTCCTCATGTCTTCTGTCTAGTTTGGGCAGACTCAGAAACATCTTCTGCTTTCCTTCTGCTACATGCAGACTCAGAAGAATACGTCACCCTTGTGACTTTTCTTCCTTAGAAAATATATGATTCCTTGTATGCATAAAATGATTTGTTAATATCAAAACCAGGAGTTTTCTTAACAATCTCCCATTTTTTGATGGTGACAAAACCTTTTATGCAGATGGTTTGTTGTTCCTACAAAACATGGTTAGGCATAGCATACTATATATATATGACATAGTAATAAGTATTAGATAAAGTCATATATAATCAGTATTATGGTACTCAAATCATCAAGTTACAACACAATATCCAATCAACCAAAAGATATCAAATGATCAATGCACACAATACTTGAACCCATGTTTAACAACAAAACCAACTAGTATTTGTAGTATTTGCTCAAGCCAAAACAGCCCAAAAACCATACTCCCTCTTATTGTCACAGTAAAAAAAAATGCAATAGTGAAGAGTAAAATGATAATGCATAGTTGAAAATCTAACATAAAAGATAAACCAGAAAACTTTAGGAAAAAGAAATTAGGACGATGGCTTTTTAGGGGTACGGGCTAAGGTGAAATCCTCCATATCCTTTGTAGACTCTTCAATCCTAGTGAGACATTGATGAATTGTGGACTCCATCCGTGCCATTCGCTGCTAAGTTGTCCTTTTGAGGGTCTCTAACTTGTTATTCAAGGAGGTTTCCATGGCAACTTGCTGATTTCTGATTTGCATTAGAAGATCCAATATCTTTTGAGAATCAGAATGATCAGTCTGAGATTCAAGTGGAAGCTTAGGAGGCTGTAATCCAAATCCTTCAAATTGATGCTCCCCCTGAATTGATGCTTTTGCTTGATCATGTTGCCCCTGTGAATGTCTGTCCTCTGCCCTGGTTTCATCTTCAGCCTCTAGAATAGTTAACCCTCATCTATTCCATGTCCTTCTTCCTCTATTTCTGGTGCTTCTTCTTCAGGCTCTTCTTCTGGTTCTTCTTTTTCCTCATGCTCTTCCTCTAGTTCAGACATTTCCACATTCTCAGCCGATTGTGGTTTTGCACTTGGGACGTTCTCTTCTGCTGCTAATGATGGAGGCATTTCTGCTTCTGGTGCTGTTATTCTGCGTGCAGTATGACCCATATTAGCAAGAATTTCAGAAATAGTTTCCTCATCATCATCTTCATCATGTAGCAGCAGTTGTCTTCTTTTTTTAGTGATTTGCCCTGCAGAAGCCACTTCCTTGTCTTTCCTTTTTCCAGTGGTTAATGCTGTAGCAAGTTCCTTCTGCTTTCTCCTCCAAGTCTCCACAACATCGTGCAGCCTCATCTTGGTGATCATCTTGAGTCCAATAGGCATTGTTGAAAGAACTTTAGTGCAGAGTCTCTTGGGTAGATTGATCTGGAAATGTTCGAAGATTCTTGTCACTAAGGTTCCATAGGGTAGTTGTCCCTTATCCTTCAAAACTTTTCTATACATGTGTAGAAGAACTATATGAGGAAGTGAGAACGGAACTCCCTTTTCAATTGCCCACATCATCTTTGCTTCAAATCAGGCCACATCAGTCTTGGATGATGCCTTTGGACGAATGCAGTTTATGACAATTTTGTGTAGTATTGTCCTTGCTGAGTTCATAGAGGGGTAAGTGATGTTTACCCTAAGAGAATTTGTAAGATGCTTGCATACAGTCTCATAGGAAACCTTAATAAGCCTAAATTCACCCCTTTCAACCTTCATAATGTCAGCCAGGGTATTTGTTTCCAGTCCATAAAATCTGTCATTCACACTAAACTGCAACTTGTTTGGAGTCAAGAACGACAAATTTGAGTAGAAATAGGCTGTCAGTTCTGGATATACAGCAACATAATTAGTACAGAAATGATCCAATTGCAACTTTTCAAAACAACCTCGAAGATTCACATCAGTGACATCCAGAAAGTCAAAATCCACTATTCTGTGATTCATTATGCCTCTTTCAAGCATAGTAGCATAACATGCCTTATGTTCTTTGGAACGGAACAAGTTTCCTATAGGGTTTCAAACTATCGTAACAACCCCCATCATAACCTCAAAGTTCCTAAATAAACGTTCATCATCATCTTTACCTCCCCAGATATTTTCCGCACTTCTGCTTGCTTTGTTTGTCTGAACAACCTATGCTGGTTCACTTGACTGATCAACTTGTGCAGGTAGACATTCTGCACTCGATACAGCCTGAACTAGTCACATCTCCTTTGCGTACCCATTTGCCCTCAGATATTCAAGTTTGATACTTTCAATAGCATCTCCCCTCACTAATATTTCATACATTTTCAAGACCTTGTGGGGATCCGAAGGTTTAGGCAGAATAAGTCCATAGGTACCTCTTTCATTCCTTTGAACAAATAAATTTGGGGAATGCCTCGGGGATTTCTCAGTTTCATTGACGTTCCTTTGAATAGACTAAGTTGGAGAAAGCCTCAAAGATTCCTCACTGGAGGACTGTGTTAAGTCGAAATGAGTCTCTACTCCTTCGATGTTCCTCGGTCCTCGGCTTGCAATATGGTTTGATCGTCTTTGAGAAGAGGGAGACCTTGACATGGAGGATCTCGAAGCCATTACAGAGAGGATTTGGTTTGATTTTGAGAGAAAGGTGAGATCTTTAGGGTTTCTGAGAGTGTTCAAGTGTGCGATGGAAGAAAGACTTGATTTTTTGGGGTTTATAAACTATTCTGAAGAGTGGCAAATGAACAGACATGACTTTTGGAAATAAAAATAACTGTAAATAGCAGTTATTCAAGAATTTGGAACTTGACAAAAATAGGTGCAAATAATATGGGCATGCAGCAAAAATTATGCAAATCAAATATCTGCTAATATAAACTTACCATGTTCGATCATATATGGAAATAACTTACGCGCCAAAATTTAAATTTCCAAAAATACCATTAAGCCCTTCTGAGTGCGCCCCAGAAGATTGATCTGTCTAGAAGATTGTCTCTGCTAGATGATTGTTTCTCCCAGAAGATATCCTATCTTCACAGACTTTATGCAAATGGATTAATAATATTTAATCTACTGCAAATCGAATCAAATGTACTTTTATCCAGTGGTTTGGTGAAGATATTTGCCAATTGATTCTTTGAATCAATAAACTGTACAAATATTTCACCATTTTGCACGTGATCTCTTATAAAATGGTGCTTGATTTCTATATGCTTTACTCTTGAATGTAAGATCGGATTATTGGTGAGATTTATGGCACTTGTGTTGTCACATCTTATCTCAGTGTAGGCCTCTTTCTTTCCATAGTCTCTTAGCTGCTGTCTCATCCATAAAACTTGTGAGCAATAGTTGCCAAGAGTTACATACTCTGCTTCTGCTGTAGATAGAGCCACAATGTTCTGCTTTTTGGAAAACCATGAGACTAACATCAGTCCTAGTAGTTAGCATGTTCCAGAAGTACTCTTCTTGTCTACTTTACACCCAGCTAAGTCAGTATTTGAGTACCTAAGAAAAGTAAAGTCTGTTCCTTTTGGATACCACAGATCCAGCTTTGGATTAGTAGCAACATACTTTATAATACGTTTTATAGCAGACAGATGTGATTCTCTAGGGTCTACTTGGAATCTAGCACATAAGCACACACTGTATAGAATATCAGGTCTAGATGCAGTAAGATAAAGAAGGGAACCAATCATGCTTCTATAGGTCTTCTGGTCAACTTTCTTCCCCATTTCATCCTTGTCGAGTTTGATGGAAGTTGACATTGGAGTTTCAATCTTTTTGCAATTCTCCATTCCAAACTTCTTGATCAAGTCTTTGGCATATTTTTCTTGAAAGATAAAGGTTCCATCTTTGGATTGTTCGACTTGAAGACCTAAGAAGAATGTCAGTTCTCCCATCATGCTCATTTCAAATTCCTCCTACATAGACTTTGAAAAATCCTTGCAAAGATGTTCATTAGAAGAACCCAAGATTATGTCATCTACATATATTTGAACAAGTAAAATGTCTTTACCTTCCCTCTTTATGAAAAGAGTTGTGTCTACCATACCTTTCTTGAAGTCATTATCCAGCAAGAACTTACTCAGTCTTTCATACCAGGCTCGCGGTGCTTACTTCAAACCATACAGTGCCTTTTTCAGTCTGTATACGTGATCTAGCTTTCTTGGTTCCTCAAATCCAGGAGGCTATTCTACATAGACTTCTTCTTTAATGAATCCATTTAAGAAGGCACTCCTCACATCCATCTGGAATAACCTGAAATTTTGATAGCAAGCAACAGTCTGATTGCTTCCAATCTTGCTACAGGTGCATAAGTTTCATCATAGTCTATTCCTTCTGATTGTGAGTACCCTTTGGCTACAAGTAGGGGTGTGCATGGTCCGGGTGGGCGGTTCCCACCCCAGAACCGGGAACCGCCCGCTCAGGACCGGTTCCAAATTTTTGGAACCGGGAACCGCCCACTAATTCAATGGATCCACCCAGGAACCGGACCGTCGGTCCGGTCCGGTTCCTGGGTGGATCCTCGGAACCGGCCAAGAGATGAAGCGGAAGGGAGGGTCGGAGTTGGTTCCTCATTTTGGGAACCGAGGATCGAACCGACCCAATAGAGGGTGTATTCGGACCCCAAAACTCCGAACAAACTTTCTAAAAATAGCCCCGTTTAGCGATTAATATTAATCTCAACCCCAAGGCCGCTCTAGACACAAGGTTTGTTGATCTCATTGGCTGGATTTTATATGCAATCTCTCAAATGCTCTTTGAGTAATTCTTCAATGTGGGACATTTGGAAACTTGTTGGAGTAACTTACATGCAAGGGGCAACGAGAGAGAAGAGAAGGGAGAGGGAGTAGGAGGCTCAATCCCACATTGATTATTTAGGAGAGACAACAAGCCCTTGGTCTCTATAAATAGGAGATTGTTGGTCATGTTCTATTGGCGAGGGAAGAATGAAGGTAATGAGGAAAGTCTAGATTATTATTCTGAATATTTTTAATATTATTACATTTTGAATATAAAAATCTTAATTTTGACTTAAGAAAAATCGGTTCGGTCCGGGCGGGTGGATCCGCCTATGGAACCGGGAACCGGACCGGTACCCTTGAGAACCACCGGTTCTAGTCCGGTCCGGTCCGGTTCCGGGCGGTCCGGGCGGTTCCCGGTTCTTTTGCACACCCCTAGCTACAAGCCTTGCCTTGTTTCTGGTCACCTTGCCTTGATCATCCATTTTGTTTTTGAAAACCCATTTGGTTCCTATGATGGTTCTTCCCTTGGGTTTGGGTACTAGTTCCCATACATCATTTCTTCTAAACTATTGGAGTTCCTCTTGCATTGCTTCTATCCAGCTTTCATTTTCAAGAGCTTCATCCACTTCTTTTGGTTCAATCTCAGAAATGAGTGCCACAATACTTGTTTCCTTTTTGTTCCTTGATCTGGTTCGAATTCCTTCATTGATGTCTCCAATAACAAGATTTTGCGGATGACTGGATTTATGCTTCCAGTTTTTGTTCTGCATTGCACTGTTATCAGATTTTCTTGGTGATTGAGTAGTGTCCGTCTGGATGATGCTTTGATCTTGAGGTTCTTCTGTGACTACTTTCTGTGATGATTCAGCTTCTTTGTTGAGAGAGGATTTCTCAAGATCTGCAGTAAATTTTGAATCTTCGAATGTTGTCTTATGTTACTTAGACAGATCTTGCTCCAGGAACTTCACATTCATAGATTGTGGATTGAGTAGTTTTGTTAAACACTCTGTATGCTTTGCTTGAGGTTGAGTATCCCAGAAAAATACCTTCATCTGACCTTTCCTCAAACTTGCTTGGATGATTGTTAGCATTTTTAAGAATGAAACATTGACAACCAAAAACATGAAAGTAGGAAACAATTGGTTTTCTGCCTTTGAAAATTTCATAGGGAGTTTTCTCAAGAATAGGTCTTAGAAAAACTCTGTTAATGATGTGGTATGATGTAGAAACTGCTTCTACCCAGAAGTGAGTTGCTACCTTGCTTTCAATAATCAGAGTTCTGGCCATTTCTTGCAAGGACCCGTTCTTCCTTTCTACAACTTCATTTTGTTCTGGAATGTAGGGAGAGGAGAACATGTGTTGAAAACCATTCTTATCACAAAAATCTACAAAGTCCTGATTTTCACATTCTCCACCATGATCTGTTTTAATGCTATAAATAGAGTAACCTTTCTCATTTTGAACTCTTTTTGCAAATTTTGAAAAGTAAGAGAAGGTTTCTCCTTTATTAGCAAGAAAGAATACCCAAGTATAGCGAGAATAATCATCTACAATAACAAGACAGTACTTCTTACCCCCAATGCTTTGAGTTCTAGTTGGTCCAAAAAGGTCCATGTGAAGAAGCTACAAAGCACAATTAGTAGAAACTTGTTTAACAGATTTAAAAGAACTCCTTACCTGTTTTCCTAGAGTGCATGCGGGGTAGAGTTCTGACTTTTTATAACTTAATGAAGGCAGCCCACGAACTAACTATTTGGTAAGTAGTTTTGAAATATGTTTCATACTAACATATCCAAGTTTACGATGCCAGAGGTTTGCTTCTTCTTGGACTGAGATGAGACATTTGGCAGTGTCTTCATTTATGTCCAAGAGGTAGATGTTCCCATGTCTTCGTCCAGTAAACGATTGAGATGAGTCTTGATTGGTTCCAGAACATAAGTTATCCTTGAAATCAATTCTGAAACCAGCATCGCATAACTGACTAATACTTAGTAGATTGTAGTTAAGCCCTTTGACCAAAGAGACATTGTTGATGATAAGACTTCCAATCTTGACTGTTCCTAATCCAATAATGTTTCCCTTAGTATTTCCACCAAAGGAGACAGTTCCTCCTTTTACTCTTTCCAGACCAATGAACATTCTGGAGTCTCTAGTCATGTGTCTTGAGCATTCACTGTCCAAATACCATTTCTTCTTACTTTTGAAGCTTACCTGCAATTAAAACACATAGTCAAGTTTTCTTTGGTACCCAGACTTTCTTGGGTCCGCTGAAGTTAGTAGTATATGCTTTGTCTATCCAATTTTTCTGAATAGGTCTCCAGACTTTAGGACACTCGTTTTCAAAATGTTCCTTTTTTCCACAGTTAGAACATTTGAGATTGTTTCAACCAACAGGTTTCACAAAATTCTTTTTGAAATGATTTTTGTATGCCTGTCGAGGAGGCATCTGTCTAATTCTTTCCTTAACTTTTGGAAAATCAATTAAAGAGTCACTTTCCTTATAATATCCAAGTCCTGATTTGTCATGGTAAGGAATCTGAATGGAAAGTATATGCTGTAAAGTTTTACTTGGTCAATATGAATGGAAAGTATATGCTGTAAAGTAAAATATTTACTTTGGTCTCTTTCACACGATCAGTCCCTTTGTAGGTAACATGCAGCCTATCCCATACTTCCTTCGCTGTTTCACAAGAAGAGATTCGATTATATTCATTAGGAGATAAAGCACAGTAAAGGAAGTAGATAGCCTTAGCGTCTAAAGCTTGTCTCTTTGTCAATTCTTCTTAAGAGATGGTAGCTGATGTTTCTATTGTTTTCCCGTCATCTTTCCTTGTGGTTTTTCCAACTTCAGCGTTGGGTTCAATTCCTCTCTCAACTACATCCCATTCCAGTGGATCCTTTGATATGAGAAAAGCCTTCATTTATTCTTCCATATATTGTACTCTTTTCCATCAAAGTATGGTGGTCGAGTGTTGCTCTGTCCCTCAATCAAACTTAGTGCAAGAATATTAGCCATAGAGGATCTTTAACTCTGACGTAATAAACACTTCAAAAATACTGAGCATAAGGCTCTGATACCAATTGATATTGCTAGTATTAACACCTAGACGGGGGGTGAATAGGTGTAGATGGATTTTACGCGCAAGAGATATAAAGCTTTTGCAATCTACAAATAGAAATTAAATAGAGAGTAGAGAAGATTGCAAACACGGTTTATAGTAGTTCAGCTTTAGGCAAGCCTAAGTCCATTCTCCAGGCGATCAGCCAATAGGCTGGATTTCACTATGTGATCAAAGGTGATTACACACTCTTGAGTGTTTACACTTGGTGATGATATGTCTCACAAAGTCACTCTTCTTGGTAATGCACTAAGATCACTCAATTACGTTCTTTTTCAGATAGCTTGTGAAGAATTGAATCAGCTTTGGAATATACTCATCCTTTTCTTTCTCCTGGTCGCATCCTCCTCTTATATACTCTCCGAGCCACACTTGACCGTTGGCTATCTCCTTAAGAGATTCGTCTTCCTTTTCTATCTTAGACAGACTTCATAAGGTAAGTCTTTTTGACCGTTAGAGGTAAATCGGATCCCCTTGGATTCTGTTCACCCATACAATTAGAATCCGGGCTTCCATAAGTGTTCCATCTTTCTTTGGAAGTTTTCTGATGATTGATCTTGCTAATCGATTTGATATAACAACATTAATATGAATATGGTAAGTGAAATTCGTGACCGTTGGTGACCTGGTCCTATAGATTCGTTTTGGGTCTATCAGACCGAAGTTTTGCGTATGCTTGTGTTCTCTATCTAGTACTCATAGACTCAGAGACTGCGTCTCATCGTGTCTTCCGTCTGGTTCAGGTAGACTCAGAAACATCTTCTGCTTTCCTTCTGCTACATGCAGACTCAGAAAAATACGTCACCCTTGTGACTTTTTTTCCTTAGAAAATATATGATTCCTTGTATGCATAAAATGATTTGTTAACATCAAAACCAAGAGTTTTCTCAACATCCTCAACCTTTTAAAGAGGTTGGGCACATACATAGTAGACAAATATTGAATGAGGAACACATAAAAGTTTACAACAATAACAAAGAAAGTCTACAAATTAGAAGAAAAAGAGCATAAAGCAAAAAGTAGTGTCTGCAAGACAAGTCTTCTGCAGCACAAACAACACCCTTCAACAAGGCATGCATTAATGAAGGAGAGAAAAATTGGATGTAGAACCTTCTCTCCTTTCCTTTCTATTTCAAACCCATCTGCAGTAGAATTTATGAGGAAAGAACAAAGGAAGCTCACTTTTGACTTTGGACTCCTCTTTACATAAGTTGTTTGTTTTGTTCATTCCATTTGTCTTCATGCAGCAAGACATGTGCAAACGAAGTAAGTCTTCAACAATCAATTTTATATTATTTTAACAGCCTCCCTTAATCCCTTGATATTATGAAATGCACACTTGTGGACAGAAGGCATCCTTGAAAGTCTTCATCTTCGTTTCATCTCTTCGGTAGTTGAAAGTCTTGATCTTCTAACTTCATGGTTTTCTCTCTCCATTATCTCATTATCTTGGCACCACCGTACCTACTCCTCATCCCCCTACTCAACAATGTTCTCTTCTTGCTCGTCCGAACCTAGCACTCGTGCTTACGGGATTGTTGCTGTTGATCTAATCCCATTCTCCCGATCTGCTCCAGGAAGTCTACTCGAAATAGGTAAGAGACATCTATCTGCTTGCTCTCTTTCTCCCTAAAACCGATGCTGTCACACCCCAAATCACAAGAACCAGGGCATGACACGGCCATCCTTTAAGCAAAGGACGAAGCCTCAACAAACCAACATATAACCTTATATGAACATATATACATCCACTTATATATATATATATATATATATGACAAAAGGCATATGGTTACAATATCAGAGTTGTCTAAAACCACCAAAAATACATACACCTCCTAAACAGCTAGCTCAAGTTCACTAATCAAGCTAAAAAATACATACACCTCCTAAACAGCTAGCTCAAGTTCACTAATCAAGCTAGCTCACCAAAATTTCCCACAAGCCAAAAAGTCCTCCCTGATATGAATGCTCACGTCCTATTGGCGGCTCACTGAGGAACCTGAAAAACATGAAGATGAGAGGAGTGAGCTACCACGGCTCAGTGAATAACACATTTCTTCCAAGCGAATCGAGAAATCACTATGCACCTTTACAATACCAATATAATCCACTTTGAACATAATATGTATACATACTACAAATATCTCAAGAAAATAACGAAGTGGGTACCAATGGTCGAATCCACTGGTCAATCTCATCAAGCACATGCCAAGGGTCTATCCCATTGGCTAAACTCGTCAAAACACAGGTCAACGGTCCATTCCACCGACCAAACTCAAATCAAAATGTCAATGTCTACTCTATTGACCAAGCTCAGGCTCAAATGTCCAACCATGGTCACGCTTAACGCTCGTGACAAGACGACCAAGATTCCCCCCTTGGCAAGGTCTCCACCTACTACAAGCCAGTGGCTCGGCCCACAAGGATATCCTAGACTAGTATGCGCATACCTACACACCCCTCAGGGTTCACAGAGACATTGAGCATCAACCAATAACCACAAATCTCCAATAATCCACAACAGAATCAGAATTCTTTCACAATTCAAGCATTTAATAAATATTGAAATGCTTAACATAAACCAGAAACTTTCCAAGATCCTTTGATAAATGTTTCGCAATCCACTTTCAGGCAAATATCCCAACAAAGGATAATTCCCTCATTCAAACAACAAATGGTAGTGAAAACCCGATCCTATTTTTTTTTTGTAATGGTAAGTTATATTGACTTTTCAAACCAGCAAACTGTACAAAAGAAATGGAGATCGGTACCAGACTTCACTCAACGGGACGACATGTCACTGGAGTGAGGGGGGTACCAATTCCAACAAAGCAGGAAAATACAAATAAGAAGCTATAAAGAAGCTAGGTGGCCACTTCCGAAGCATATGGTGGGCCTACACGTGGGATCTCTCCAAAAATTCGAGGGTGGATCCCCCAACATCGCTGCAACCTTCTGTTTCTTGGGGAGTCTTTGATAGACTTGAAGGATAGAGCTTTGTCTTTGATCGCCTTAGCTAAGTGTTGCTTCATTGCCGAGATGAAGAACTTTTTACCCCTGAAGAGACAGTCATTTCTTGTCTTCCAAATAACATAACAAAGGGTCCCAAAAGAAAATTTCAAGATATCCTGAAAGAAACCAACCCCCGAGAACGTGTTGATGGCCCATCGACAGTTGTCCAACCAAGTGCTATTCCTCCAAGAGATGTTGCACTTAGCCGCCCAAAAAGATGCCAAGGCATTGGAAGAAGGGCACTCAAAAAATAGGTGGTCTATAGAATCAGGTCTAGTTCTACAAAATACACAAAGGGGAGAGGAAATTCTGCCATAAGACAAGAGGAGCACCTGTGTAGGGAGTCAATTGCGCTGAATAAGCCACAATAGAAATTGATGTCTAGGGGCTATGGCTTTGTCCCATACAAAGTCTGACCAAAGAGCCGGGCCTGCTTTCCGTTTAATGGCTGACCAAGCCGAGGCAATAGAAAAATTCCCAGTTGGATGTGCCAGCCAATAAAAGGAGTCATGAGCAAGAGACAACGGGGGAATGGGTAGTTGCCACGACCGGAGATAATCTAAGAGAAATTGACCAGTAGGTGCATAGAGGTCTGCAACAACGGCATTCCTCGGGATACCCATACGGTAAATGTCAGCATCTGTGAAGATAAGATTCAAGGGACCAATGTCGAGCCATGGATCGAACCAGAGTGAAGTTGACCGCCCATCGCCAATCTTCCATTTGACAAGACTTTTGATAATTCCCCTGAGGGCTAGAAATCTCCTTTAGGCCCATGAGCAAAACCTCGGGGGGGAGGTAATCCAGAAATTGTCATTCTTGAGATGGACAGCATGAATCCATTTATACCATAAAGATTCCTTATCCGTGAATAGGATCCATATGTGCTTAAGCATGACAGCAATATTACTATCACGAACTTTCCTAATTCCTAGTCCTCCTTCCTGTTTGGGAAGACAGACATCATCCCACGCAACCTTAACCTCTCCTGAGCCTAGGTTGGGTCCTTTCCAAAGAAATTGACGACAAATAAGTTCAATCTTATCCACTACAGTAGACGGAAGCCAGAAAATGGCAGCCCAATAAGTTTGGATAGCATGAAGGACAGATTTAATAAGTTGGAGCCTGCCCGCAAACAATAAGAATCGATGAGTCCAAGATTGAACTCTATTAGTGAGGAGACATACCAGGGCATTACAATCAGCTTTGCTCAGCCTGGAAGTGATGATAGGAACCCCAAGGTAACGAACTGGTAAGGAGCCCAATCTGAATCCCAGAAGTTGACGAAGTTGGTCTTTAAGTGCCGAAGTGCCACCCGAGATAAAGACTTCGCTCTTATTAGCATTGGGGACAAGTCCACTCCAACTAGAGAACCTATCAAGGCCTTCCTTCATATAAGACACAAAAACCACATTTGCTTCACAGAAGATAAAAACATCATCCGCAAAGAAGAGGTGCGAAAGACGCGTAGGTTTGCATCTCCAAAAAAACCGAAACTAAGGGCATCTAGTTTGGGCCTCTAAGATACCGGTGAAGACTTCCATAGCCAAAGTAAATAGATAGGGCGAAATAGGGTCACCTTGTCTCAGCCCTCGGCCACTAGAGAAGAAGCCATGAAGGTTCCCATTAATAGCTATAGAAAATTTTGGGGAACGAACACAAACCATGATCAAATCAATCAAATGAGCCGGGAAGCCAAAGGCACAGAGGGTAGCTTCCAAGAAGTCCCAATTCAGGGTATCATAGGCTTTCCTGAAGTCCACCTTGATAGCACATTTCGGGGAATATGGGTTAGTATGAAAACCACTAAAGAGTTCCTGGGCCAAGAGGATATTATCACTAATCCGCCTGCCCCTTATGAATGCTGTTTGAACTGGACTGATAATATCCGGGAGAACACCCGCAATTCTATTAGAAATAATCTTGGTGATGCATTTATAAATTGTATTGCAGCATGCAATGGGCCGAAAATCTTAAACTGAAGTGGCATTCGGAATTTTTGGGACAAGCGCCAATGTGGTGCAATTAATCTCCTTGAGCAAACAGCCTGACCGAAAGAAATCCAATATTGCCTCAATCATTGAGGGGCCAACCAGCTCCCAATTCTTTTTAAAGAAGTCCGCGTTGAATCCATCTGGGCCCGGGGCTTTATCCCCCGCAAGAGAAAACATGGTATCCCTAATCTCCTGAGGAATAACAGGTTTGGAGAGAGAACTAACCTATTCCTCATTAAGCGTGGAATGGAGGACATCCTTAATCATCTGGACAGAAGGCACCATCGAGTAAGCCTCCGAGGCTAACAAATCTTGGAAGTACGAGACGAAGACTTGTTACACATCAGTCGGGTCTGAGACCAGCTCACCCGAACTATCTTTAATTGAGATTATCCGATTACGTTGATGCCGGTAATTAACTGAGTGATGACAAAACTTTGAATTCTGGTCCCCTTCTTTGAGCCATCGAATCCTCGACTTCTGTCTAAGAAAAGATTCTTCCATAGATCGGAGCTCGTAATATGACCGGCCTTGGGTATGTTCAACTTCTGCCAACGCATGATTCCAAGGGTCACTATACAACTCATCCTGGATGGAGAGGAGAGCATATTTGGCGTCTGCTGCTCTCCTGGAGATGTCTGAAAATTTATCTTTGTTGAGAATCTTCAATCGGCCCTTTAAAAGTTTGAGTTTAGAACAAAGCCGAAACATCGGTGTGCCCAATATCTGGGTCTCCCATACTTGAGAAACCGATAAATGGAAGTCAGGGTGAACCATCCAAAAATTGAAGAATTTAAAAGGTTTTTTGCGGGGTACCCGCTCAGTAACTTTCACCAATATTGGAGTATGAGCTAATATTCCCGGAGCGAGGAAGGAGGCTTCTGAATAAGAGAATTCTTCACACCATTTGTTGTTGACCAAGGCACGGTCAATTTTTCTCTGTTTTCTCTAGACACCCGAGTAGGCGGACCAAGTGTACCGGAACCCCACATACCTAAGATCCTCCAGTTCCGCATGACCAAGGCAGTCTCTGAATTCGTCAAAGGAAGGCAGCCAAATGTCCGGACTACCCAACCGGTTTGACGGGTCCCGGATGGCATTGAAATCTCCAGCAACCAACCAAGGACTATCTGACAGTAAGGCACCCAATCTAATAAGATTTTCCCAAAGAGGTCTACGATCCACAAAGGTGTGATAGCCATATAAGGACGACAGGAATAGCAATTTTCCGGAGTCTAGGTGTTTGAGAGACCCATGTATAATCTGAGCATTCATAAATTGGACGGTAAAGTCCACCAGGTTTGGGTTCCACCCAACCCATATCCTACCACGATCAGAAAATTCATAATTGGAGGACCATTTCCATCCCCTCATAAGCCCAACGGAGATATCCAAAAAACAGGAGGTAGGGGTTTTTGTTTCCAGTAACCCAATACAGCAAATGTTATTGTTCCTAATGAAGTTTCTGACTTCAGATTGTCTTACCGGGTCTACTATACCCCGGACATTCCAAAAACCAAAATTCATGTATTTACTCTAAGAGGAAGGCAGAAATGCCTACCTGCGTCTCCTTGGTCGAAGCTGGGTAGTTGCTGGTTGTTTCCGGTCAGGAGAAGAATTGATCGGTGCAGTAGCTTGAGGGCTCCCTTGCTTAGGGTCTGCAGGAGGGAGACTTCACGCTGGGCATGTACCGAGCTGCTGGCCTCAACCGGCACTTGTTTGGGTCCTTTCGAAGGTGGATCATCCTCCGAAGTGCTGCCCATATCATTCTCATCGTCCAGGTCATCAACTGAGGGGAATGGGTCAGAGGAGACAACCGTGTCAACCAGCCACTTCGCCACAAGCTGCTGCTGCTAAGTGGTATCATTAGACGGTGTGCTTCTCTGTTTCTGCCAGTCGTGTGTTGGAAGGCCTTGCTCTGCCGGTTGAATCAACACCTTGGGGTCTCTTGCCTTTTTGCGAGAGGCTCTTCTTTGGGTCTGCCAAGGTTCTGAAGGAGATTCATAAGATACAGGAGCCTCCGGGGGCTCCATTACAAGTTGCTTGTTCAAGGAATCGTTCCCAACAAGGGGTACTAGTGCAGAATCAGCCCGGGCTTGCTAGTCTTCAACAGGTGAGGATAGTTCGTTCCCAGCTGGGGATATCGAGGCAGCAACTCCCCTGACTTGCTGACCTACCACAGGCGTGGCCACATCAGAAGGCGATGCTATATCAACAGATTTGGCAACAGCAGTGTCAGCAGGAGTAACCGTGTCCTTGCATCTATGGCCAAATACACCGCAACTTTGACAAGACAATGGCCTCCATTCATATTCCACCGATACAATTCTAGTCTCATCATTGAGGAGGATCTCAACACTATCCTGCCTAGCATCCCTTGCGGAAATTTCTACACAGACTCGTGCATAGGATATCATATCCATCCGTTCAGTTCGTCGATCGACCTATAAGGGTCTCCCAACAGCACTAGCTATTGCACCTATCCCCGGGGCTGACCACAGAGCATAGGGAATGTTCCTCAGTCGAATCCACACCGGGATAGTAGCATGGTTGTCTTTCTTAAGATCAAGAAGGGGCCTCCATTGCTGAAGTATGAGCGGCACTCGGGTGACCATGAGAGGGCCACCATCCAGAATTTTGCACCGAAACTCAGCGTCTGGAATACAAAAAAGAAGAAGCCCTGGTCGTTAGCCTTGACCTCCACAAGTTTGGGACCCCAAGCATGCTTAAGGGCCATCTCTACAAGTTTGAAAGGGAGTTTCTTCCCCACTAAATACCCAACAAGGCAGTCAAACCATTTCGGGTCGGTGGCATCCAAGGTATCCTCTGAAATTTTAACTACCTTTCTACCATCCACTGAAGAAGGCTGAATGAATGGCAGATCATATCCTTTGACAGCAGTTCTTGCTACATTAACCCAGGAACGGGCTGGAGGAGTGGCAGTATCATCTCTGACCTGGTCAGGGGAGGAGCGCACAACCTGCTTGCCTTTAGGAGCAGACGATGGAGCACCAGCAAGTGTGCCATTCCCCACCAAGCCTTCCCCCCTCACTTGTTGAGAACCAACACCATAACTAGTACCTTCATTTTGTGAGTGACTAGTGCGAGAGTCTTTGACAGCAGGACCAGACAGATTGCTCTGCATCACCGACTCCACGCTCCCTCGAGTGGGGAATCGCGGGTTAGGGGGCCTACTCAAACTTCTACGTCTACCGCTCCCCTTATTCGAAGGATTATTAGGACCCATGGAGCGTTTCTCCTCCAGCGAAACAGACTGAAGTGGTCGGGACTCCGAATCCATCAGAAAATTGCAGCAACTCAACCCTAACCCAGATCTAATAATCGGGGAGATTTAGCCATACATAGGAGAAGTGGTACGGTGAGATGAAAGCCCAGGTGGAGATGAAGAATCCCTCCGAAAAACAGCTTGGATCGATGCCCAGAACTCCCTGACCAGCTGCTGAACCAGACAATGCACTGTAGAAATCGCAGCTGCACTTTGGAGAGAAAGTGAACAGTAACTCAGGAATGGCTGCTCAATCCTATTTTTATGCATCAAAGAATGCTATTTTTCAACTAATAGCATATATTACCCATAATATCTTTCAAATATGAGTTTAAAATACAAGGAAGAAATAGTGCCACTCACCTGGGAAAAACCAAAAATCAATTAAGCCCTTAATTGAGCCAACGTACTCGAATCCCTAACAATTAATCCAAAAATAATATCAAAAATCGAGTAAATGGACATTCTAAAGAATGACTTGGCTATACTACACCTATTTGTCGATAAAACGACACCTACGTGCCAACGGAAAGCTCGTCTCAAACGGAAACCTATTGTTATCCGCGAGACACGGACACGCACTCAACTTTGTCGCCCCATGACTTCCTCCACAAAAATTGATTTCAAGCCCACTTATAGCCATTAGAAAGCCCTTTCGATGCACTACAACAACCCCATAACAGCCGCCTCAAAACCTCGCCGAAAATAGCAGAAAATTAGTCCCGAAGCTACTGTTCGCTACAGTGACAGAACCTGCGCCGAACTTCAAAAATCCGTTCCGGACAAACCGCAAGCTCAAATTCAATTCCGCAAAGTGCTATAGCTTCACAACATCCTAAATTATCATTCCCATAAAAATTTTCAGCTTGACGAAGCAAAAATCGGACCTCGCCGCATAAATCTCCATAAACTCCGAATTTCAAACCCTAGTTGCTATTAATTCTTCCCAAGGATGATTAGAAGCCTTAATCACTTACCGGCGCCGTAGGATAGTGTTGAGTTAGCTTGGTGAGTCGTCCGGATCATGGGTGCGCCAAAAATTCTTTCATTTTGCCCCTTTTCCTTCTCTTTCTCTTCTCTCCCGTTTCTGCTTCTGCTCTGTTTTCTGTTCTGTTTTGCTCCTATCTTCAGCAACTCCACGCAGCAAGAAGAAGAAAAAATAAGGTGGGCTGGGCTAACTTAAAGGGAAAAAGGCTGGGCTGGTTTGGGGCCCATATATTACAGATGCACCCAGAACTTCGCACACTAAAACATCTGGTAGACATTTATTACACGACAGCAACCACCCTTCGTTTAAGAAATCTTTCGATTAATGGAGGGAAGAGCAATCTTTTGAGCAAAAGAAGAGGCAGTAGCAGAAACAATATATTGGCTCTTAAACCAATTTCATGCCTATCTATAATCCCAATTGCAAGTTTAATAACAAAATTGGGGGAAGTTGACGTCAAATAGTTGAAATCCAGATTAAAGTTGTGGCTTGATTGCATAATTCATGGTGATTGTCGATCTTAATTTGGCCTAGTTGTTTTGCTGAGGCCATCCATCTACACGCACACTTGCTTGAGCCAAAACACAGACCTTTATTTTATGGTTTTTCTTTACATATTAAGATATAATTGCATTATGTTCGTATTAGGAAAATTATATTAGAAAAAAATGGAATTTTCAGGGACAAGCATTATCATGCGCACCTAGGCCATTTGGAGTGCATCATTATTAATTGTCATATTTGCCTGTTTCCTTTCATAGATCACATGTTATAAATTGGAAAATCTAGGAAAATCATATCATGCCATCCTAATAATTTTAGATTGCATCTTCATTTAAAAAAATAAAACAAAAATGTGAAGTGGAACTCTCCGCAAGTCACAAAGATTATTATCACCCGGTTCCTGCAATTTTTTTTTCTTTATCAGTTTTTTTCTGTTTCTCTTTTTTAGTTTTTCTTTATGCTCTTTTTTTATTTATTGAACTTAATTTTGAAAAAAAATAAATGAAAATATAGACACAATTCCAATAGACAAGTACAGCAGAGATTAATGAATAATTATATGATTAAAAATGACAAAAGTTGGACTAAAATTATAGTTTTGTTAATTTTGAGCAAGAGAACAATAATCAATGCTAATTGTCAAATAATATCTCATTCACACAAACAAACAAAAAATCATCCATGTAACGCATGAAAATTCTAATAGTAATGTTAAAAAGAAATTCGCATGGGAACGAAAGAGGGGGCATTTGACAATTGAAGCAATAAATCCAATTTGCATTTATAAGTCTTGCTCTTCCTGAATTTTATTAAATTTTCTTTCCCATCAGCTCTTTATCAATTTGCTTCAGTTTCATGACAAAAAAAGTTCATGATACCCAGTGAAGTCTCGATCTTCCCAAGTTTATGATTTATTTACCTGAACAAGTATATAATTGTGGAAACTACAAAGTCTGGGGGTAATCTCTAAATATAACAGAACAAGCACTTGTGAAAAAAAAAGTTGCAGCAAGATGGGCGGCAATATCTGCTGAAAGGTGATGAGTTAGTAGTTGATGATTGGGAATCGTTTGATGCAAGAATCATGGTCCTTTGAACTCGATTTTCCTGTTCATTGGTGTGATGGGTAGAGTATAACTTTAGTAGATTATACATTGTTAGTTGGTGATTTGTGACTTTTTCACCATTTGCAGAGTAAAACAAAGCAAGTTGCTTAATGAATTAGTCATTGTGCTTGGCCCTTTCTCTTGTTTAGCCCAAAGCACGTGTTTCCATTCTCCTTATTGGACATACAAAGTTAACTGTCTTTGATGACATGTATATGTATAATAACATTCACATACTTAGGGAAAGTCATGCTCACATTTTTAAGTGTGTTCATATTTGAAGATTTGGACAGATTTAGGATTTTTCATTACATATTAGGATGGAATTTCTTTATATTCGTGTCAGGATAATTATATTAGAAAAGTTACAATTTTCATGGATATGCATTATCATATGCACATCTAGGCCATTTGGAGTGCATTATTATTAATTGTCATATTTCACGTTTTCTTTTTTAAATCACATGTTATAAATTGGAAAATGTAGGAAAATCATATTTTGTATGTTAGTAATATTAGATTGCATCTTCATTAAAGAAGACAAAAAACAATGTATAGTGGAGCTCTCCTCAAGTCATGAAGAGTATTATCGTCCCATTCCGGCATTTTTTTTTAAATCAGTTTTTAGCTGCATTTCTTTTTAAGTTTTTCTTTTTGAAAAGTGAAGCACCAAACCAATTTGCGTCCTACAAACTCTTGGTCTTCCTAGAATTTATTGATCTTTCCTTCCCATTAGCTCCTTTTCACTTTCGCTTCACTTTCTACACGGAAAAGTACATAATGTCTAGTAAGTCTTGGTCTTCCCGAACAAATATATGATAGTTGAAACTGCAAATAACTAGGATAATATCTACATATTACGAAACAAGGACTTGTCAACGGAAAGCATCCTTGAAAGTCTTGGTCTTCATTGCATCTCTTTGGTAGGTGAAAGTGTTGGTCTTTTTGGACTTCATAGTTTTCCCTCTCCATTAGCTCATTATTGCTTTGCTTCACCATAACTGTTGTTCTTGTCGATAGTGATTGATTCATCCATGGCCATTGGAGAGATCATTTTTGGTTCTATCTCGACTTCCTTCTTTCAAGTCCTATTCGACAAATTGGCTTCTCTTGGATTGAACTATGCACAAAGGGAAGGAGCATTGCCTTTCTTTGGAATTAGCATTGACCGGCTCAATAATTGGAAGAAGATGCTAGAAACAATCAATGCGGTGTTGGATGATGCAGAGGATAGGCAACTGAGCGGTAATCGTCTGGTGAAGCTATGGTTGGACGATGTTAGGGACTTGGCCTATGACATGGAAAACTTGCTTGATGAGCTAACAATCAAAGCCACTCAAGCTAAGTCGGAGGCAAAATTCAGTACAATGAAAGGTGAGGTGAAGTCCATTTCTTTAGCCAACATAAATCTTCTAGATCAAATCCTAACCCATGCTTGCTTGTGTCTAAAATAGAGGTACAAAAGATTGATGATAGGTTGGAGCATATTGTTGCCAGGATGGCTTATCAAAACTTGACAACAAATGCTATGGGACAAACTGACTACAACAACAAAAGGCTCCACAGCACTTGTTTGCTAGAGACCTAGTTTTTCGGTAGGGAGAAGGAAGAAGCGGAGATACTCAAACTATTGACTAGTGAAGTCGAAAATGCTGATGTCGTGCCGAACATAGTCCCCATAGTTGGGATGGGCGATGTTGGAAAGACAGCTCTAGCTCAGCGATTGTATAATGATGCTAATGTTAGCAACTACTTTGAGAGGAAAGCGTGGGTTTGTGTTTCGGATGTTTTTGATGTTCTTGATATAACAAAGACTATTTTGCAGTTGATCACTAAGTTGTCCTTTGAGGAGAAAGATCTTAATTGGCTTCAAGTTAAGTTGAAGGACTGTCTATTAGGAAATAAGTTTCTTGTGGTTTTAGATGATGTCTGGAATGAAAAGTATGGAGAATGGATTGCCCTCTTAAAGCCATTTGAAGCGAGGGCTAAGGGAAGCAAGATCATCATCACTACTCACAACCATTCGGTTGTTTCCATAACAGGAGCTTTGCCATATCCATTAGAGGAGTTGTCCATTGATAATTGTTCAAGCTCATTGGCCTTTCATGCTCTTGGAGCAACAAATTTTGAGAGCTATCCAAATCTTGAAAAAATAGGCAAGAAAATAGCTGAAAAGTGTAAAGGTTCACCATTGGTAGTGAAGGTATTAGGTGGTTTCTTGCGTAACAAAGTGAATCCCAATAAATGGGAAGCTCTCTTAAATAATAAAATGTGGAATCTTTTGATGGGAAAAAATAATGAGGTTCTCTCAATTTTGAAATTGAGCTATGTACATCTTCCTTGTTATTTGAAGATATATTTTGCTCATTGTGTAGTGTTTCCCAAGGGTTATGAAATTGAGAGGGATGAGATGGTACTCGTATGGATAGCAGAGGGTTTTTTAGATGGACATAAAGCAAAGGTGTGACGTCCTGGATTTCGACCCACTTCGGCACGTGTGAAATGATTATTTCATCAATGTACTGTTGGTTACGTTTACTCTAGGTTGGCCCTCACAAGTTAACTAACTGTTCGGAAAGGTGATTAAGGGCGGATGCGCGTACGACTAGTGAATTCAATCAGGGACTGGCCACTCGACCATAAGGATCAAGCAAGGATGATACCACGCTGTTGCAGGTCAATTAGCGAACAGAAATATCGATTTGGCGAAGTACGAGGTCGGATCGCGGGTGATTCCGCACGACTTTGATATTAACGACGAACGACGTTAAATTCCTATTGACCCCACATTCAGGGTGAGCAATCGATTCCTCACGATTACATGACAACCAAGGATCGTCCTGATCTGAATATACACGATCGTGGATTGAAAAGCTATGAACCACGGGTCAAACGCATGAAACCCCCTAAATGCTGCCCGAAAGTCAAGTCGTGCCAAAGTCGCGATTGGCCGAGATTAATCACGAAATTTAGTCCGATTTCGGGTACCAAACTTTTAAGGACGTTAGGACAAAAATATTGGACAACGCCTCATTAATTCCCAAATTTTCCGGTAAGTCCAGAAATGGCCGAGTTGGATTAACGGGCCGAGATTAGGGCCGAATTTTTGGGAACCGCGCTTTAGGGGTAAAAAGGACTAAGTACCCCCCTTCTAGAAGCTTATTTGAATTGTTTTTTTTAGGGTTTTCTCCCTCTCTTCCTTTCTCTCCCGCGCGCTCTCTCTCTCTCCCTTTTTCTCTCTCCTCCTGCGCCCCCCTCTGCCGCACGTCCCCTCTCCCTCTCTTTTCCTTCTTTCTTCCTCCTTCCCCATGCATCCCCTGCTGCCCTCTGACCCGCTGACCTCTCTCTCTCTCTCTCTCTCTCCCTCTTCCCCATGCACGTCGACGCCCCCTCTCTCCTCTGCAGCTTCTTCTTCCTCCTCTTCTTTTTCTTCTTCTTCTCTTTCTTCTGGTTTTCTTGGCCGGAGCTGCTGCTGCCCTTCCTTTTTGCTGCCGCCACTGCCAGAACAACGAGCCGCCCGTCACCGCCGCAACCCCACCATCCCGGCAGCTCGTCGTCGTCCGCCGGCCTCAAGCCGAACCGGCTCCGCCCGGCTTGTCCTCCTCTCCTCCTCCTCTGTCCACCGTCGCAGCAACGCCAGCCGGCCACTTGGATGCCGGGCAGCGAGCTGCCGCCTCGCCGTCGCTCGGCCGTCGTCGTCCCTCCGCCCTGCACCGCCGAACGCCACCCTTTCTCTCTCTCTTGGCTCTGGTTTCAACCGAGCCGACCTGCACCGCTGCTACTGCCCTCCTCCTCGTTTGACGCCGCCTGGACGCCGGAGCAGCGGGCTGCCGCCTCGCCGTCGCTTGGTCGCCGCCGTCCCTCGCCCGACCACCCCAGCTCAGCTGCCGTCGCCTCCGCTTCTCTCTCTCTCTCTCTTTCCGTTTGGGTTGGAGCCGGAATGGCAACCCTTGCCGTTCGACCGCCCTTCGCTGTCGTCCGGCCGCCCGAGACCGCCGCGAGGAGCCCTCCGGCAGCAGTCCCAGCTGCCGCCGCCGTCGCCATGCTCTCTCTCTCCCTCTCGGCCCTCTGGCTGTGACTTGGACACACGGCCAGCCGCCTCGCCGCTGCCCGCCTCCGCCGCACAGGAGCCACCACAGCCGCCGGTTCCTCCGTTTCGCAGCTCTTCGCCGCGTGGACAGCCGCCCTCGGCCGCCGAGATCCGGTCCCGGGCCGCCTCGTCCCGACGTGCCGGGAGTTCCCGTGCGTTCGCCTCGTCGTCGCCCGGTATCGTCGGTTTCGTTACCGGGTAAGTTTAAGTTCTAAACCCTCGATTAGTCCGTTAAACTCGTTTAGGGGAAAATTAGATTAGGGTTAATTTTAGTTAGGAGGCGGATTAGAGTTAATCGCGATTATTGATTATTTATGCAGTTAAACGTGTTTAAGAATAATTAACGGTGATTAGTTGGGATAATTAAGGATTAGTGGAATAATCCGTATTAGTATTATTGTTATTAAAAAGAAATAATTTCTTTTTAATTATTATTTATTAAATTCCGAAAATAAATATTATTTATTAAATTCCGAAAATAGTTATTATTTGTTAAATTCCGAAATTACTATATTATTTATTAAATCTAGAAATTATTATTGTTTATTGAAATTCGGAATTATTAGTATTTGTGGAAATTCGGAATTAATATTATTTGTGGAAATTCGGAATTAATATTATTTGTGGAAATTCGGAACTATTAGTATTTATTGAAATTCGGAATTATTATTATTATTTTAATAATAATTGAATATATTTTAATGATGAATAATGCAGGTTATTTATAATTAAGTTGTGGGGATTATTTGACGTGTCGTTTATTATGAAAGCACGTTGGATTACTGATTGGATTAATTGTGTGATTGTTGAAAATAATAGTATGCTTGACTGCTCTAATTAATTATGCCTTGACGTATGCGTATTGATTGCATGGGCTATAAAAAGGGCAAAACCTCGAGGTGTCGGGTGTATATCTGTCAAGCTTTGCGAGAAACGTGTGATTGGTATATTCTTGGATGAGGCATGAAAATGAAACGGGTTTGGAAATAAAATGTGACCACGTATCATTCTTTCCTGCATATCATATTTGAGAAATGTGCATGATTTATATTGTGAGCATGTACCACGTTTGCATCGGCTAATTTGCAAGATTAAAATGAATCATGGTGGCATGCTTGTGTGGTCAGTTAAGTGAACCCGTCACCTCGGTCGGAGATCGGGGGACAAAGTCCGATTTGTTGGAAACTCGGCAAGGGCATGGAAGGGCACAGTTGCGTCTCTGTAGAGAAAGGGTGCCGTAGCGCCGTGGCGCCTCCGTTGTTGGCCGGATGCGGGTCGCAGTAGAGGCCGGACCTATGCTCCTTCGGGAATGCCGTATGGGGAGGAGGCCCATTACGTCGCCGTGCCTCACGGGGGAGGACGATGCCTGGTTTATAACCAGTAGACCGCCAACCAGAGGGTTGTGTCGTGCCCAGAGGGCCGTAATAATTGGAACACGCATGAGTGCAAAAGTGCATGAGAGACAAGTTGACATTGTGTTCTGATTATATTTGTGCTTGTTGCACTGTTTATGATATGCCTGAGTTGGTACCGTGCAGGGCGTGGCAATGGTCAGGTGAGATCGCCTGCAATACGACTCGAGTGTGATTGTTTAATGTAATGCTGAGAGTGCAAGATGCATTATTGGTGAATTGCATGTATATTTACCGTGCAGGGTATGGCATGACCGGGTAAGGTCGCTTGCGAGTCGATTGCTTGTCGATGTGCTCACAATAGTATTGATTGTATTAAGTCATTGCCTAAGATGTATGGTTGTTCTGTTATAGACCTGCTTGAGGTATTAGACCGTGCCATAGGTACCCCGAGGCATGTTGGTGTCCTAGCCGGGGATTAGGGCAAGAACTCGCTAAGATTTATATTTCACTGGTTATTGAATAAACATTTGCAAGTCCGTTGGAGGCAGATTCGACAGGTGGTGCGTTTTGGAAGAAGTAGATTAACCCTGGCCTATTTGTTCGGTTGGCTCTGTAGGAAGTAGCCCGTGATAAGGGCCTGTATGTGTAGACTTCCTAAAGATAATCAGAAGATGAATAAACTGGTATCATTGATTGTGTTTCTGTTTGTTTTCTTGGCTATCCCATTTCCTTAAATTGTACGGGGATTAATTATCTCTTCCGCATGTGCTTAATTGAAAAATAAAAAGAATGGTCGGCGACGCGTCCTGGGACGTTGCATTCAAATGACCGTAAGTGGAAAGATGGGGATTGTCGCGTGCTCGAGGGTCAGGGCGTGACATCCCCGTCGGACAAAGGAAAATAAATTGATATTAGGACGGAATTAATTCGATGAGTTAGTATCCAGATCATTTTTTCAACAATCAAGTGTCATCACATCTAAGTTTTCAATGCATGATCTTTTGAATGATCTAGCAAAGTCAATTGCAGGTGAGACTTGCTTTAGCTCAGGGGAGTCTCTGCTGGCAAATGATGAAGATGATGCATCTCTTAAGAAAGTTCGTTATGCATCATTCATCTCACAGCGGTTTGCCACATCAAAAGGCTTGAAAGCATATGAAGGCATGAAGAGAAATTTTATGCTACTGCATGATAGATTTAGTTGGGATGACAAATTCCACATTTCCAACAAAGTGCTACACGACTTGATAACAAAATTGAAGTACTTGAGGGTGTTCTCATTGTGTGATTGTTCCATGACAGAGGTACCAAATTGTGTCGGCGATTTAGAACATCTTCGACATCTCAATTTCTCGTACACTGATATCGAACAATTACTTGTGTCAATTGGCACCTTGTGCAAATTACAAGCTTTGATATTGAGAGGTTGTCAAAAGCTTGCTATATTGCCTCCAAGTGTCACAAAATTGGTTAGCTTAGAGTTTCTTGACATAAGAGATACAGGGAGGTTGAAAGAGATGCCATTGGGTATTAATAATTTGAAGAATCTTAAGATCTTGTCCAAGTTTGTGGTAGGAATAGAAAAAGGTTCACAATTAAAGGAGTTAAAGAACTTGCCACATCTTCAAGGAGAATTATTTATATTAGAATTGCAAAAGGTGGAAGAAGTTAGAGATGCTATTGATGCTAAAATGTTTGGAAAGCAAGGCCTTAGCAACTTACATTTGCATTGGAGTGAAGATTTTGGAAATTTCCGAAAAGATAGGCACGAAGCGCAAGTGCTTCAGTCTCTACAAACTCACACTAATCTTGAAAGTCTCACTATCTCATATTACGATGGTGCAATATTCCCGTCATGGTTTGATAGTCAATCATATTCTAAGATAGTGTCTTTGTGCTTGCGGGGTTGTCCTAATGTCATATCACTACCCCCACTTAGACAACTACCCCCACTTAAGGAATTATCTCTTAAAGGTCTACATGTAGTAAGAGTGATAGGCTCTAAATTTTATGGAGGTAAAAGGCCTTTCTCAGCCTTAAAAACTTTGAAGTTTGAGAAGATGTTGGCATGGAAAAATTGGTCTCATTATGCTGGGGGCCCAAAAGAAGAAGTCCCATTCTCTTGTCTTCAGCATCTTGTTATCTGGAGTTGTCCTTCATTGGTCGGGACATTACCTTGTCAACTTGATCATCTCATAAAGCTTGAAATTCATTCATGCACACGTTTGAATAACTCAACTAGTGTTGTTCGTCTTCCATCTCTCCACGAGTTATACCTTGAGGATTGTAACCAGGAGATCTTAAAGTGCTTGGTCAACCTAACTTCTTTAACCATTCTCAAAGTTCAAAATCTTCCAGAGCTTGTTTGCTTTAATCATGAGTTTAGGAGCTCTTGGGTCAAGCTAAAGGAGCTTCATATAGGAGGGTGTGACAAGCTAACATACTTATGGCAAGATGGAAATGAAACACAAAATCTTACATGCCTCCAGGAATTAGCCATCCAAAGTTGTCCTTAATTCACATCTTTTATGGCAAGAGAAGGAGAGATAGAGCTGCCTTCCAACCTTGAAACGATGGAACTGAGGGAATGCATGAGTTTAGAAAAGCTTCCAAGCAAGATGCTCACCCTTAGAGATTTGTTAATCGAAAAGTGTCCAAAACTCATGGGATTAACCATTGCTACAAATGGCCCCAATAGCAATAACTCGATGTCTCAACTTGCTGCTTTGAAGACACTTTTAATTAGGGAGTGTGATGGAGTGACGCCGTTGGAAGATATCACTATAGATTCGTTGAAACTTTTGACTATCAACAACTGTATGAATTTGGAAAGCCTACCACGATATCTTCATACACTCTCCCATCTCACTAGTTTAGATATATCACGGTGTCCAACATTGCAAATAGAGGACTTCCCTCCCCTTCCCATCACCTTGTCGTGGCTTATATTTGATAATTGTCCGAAGATAAATTCTCTACCAAATCAGTGGCATTATCTTACATCTCTCCAGAAGCTACAAATTAGGGATTGCGAAAATATCAAATGCTTGCCCAAAGCAAGTTTGCCTCCCAATTTGCAATGGCTTTCAATTAGAGGATGCAAGAATATGAAGCAGTCAGTGAAAGAATAGGGCTTACACCTGCTCACATCCCTTGAGCATCTGACAATTGACTTGAGTATAGGGGATGAACAAAAGGTGTGGTTTCCTTTAGAGGAGGACGAGGATGCTTGGAGTCTTATTTTTCCTTCCTCTCTAACCGATCTTTCATTAAGAAATATGGAGAATGTGGAAAGACTATCCAGTGGTCTTCACAACCATCTCTCCTCTCTCCAACATCTATGGATTGAAGATTGCCCAAACTTGAAGTACTTACTAGAGGATGGCCTCCCTCTCTCCCTCCAAGGATTGTACATATACAATTGCGAGATTCTAAAAGATCAATGCTCAAAAATCATTGGCGAATATTGGCCACTCATCCAAGAAATCCCTCTCATCCGCATTGATTGGATTCGGATAAAATGAGGTGAAATCGATCCACTTTTGCTTTCATTTGTTAACTGCTGCAGTTCATCCTTTGATACACAGTGAGTTTTCCAAGGTTCAAGAATTTTTTTGGTTTTGAATGCATCAATTTCAATTCTACGTGAAAGTCTTGGTCTTTGTTTAATCTCTTTTGTACGTGAAAGTCTTGGTCTTCCCGGACTTCATAGTTTTCTCTCTCCATTAATTCATTGCCACTTTGCTTCACCATAACTTATTTGCTATTCTCTATAGTGACTGATTCACCTATGGACATTGGAGGGATCATTTTAGGTTCCTTCTTAGCTTCAGTCTTTTAGATCCTCTTCGACAAATTGACTTCTCTGACATTGGGCTATGCAAAACGGGAAGGAATAAACACCACCCTTGTCGACGATTGGAAGAAGAAGCTGGTCACATAAATGAAGTTTTGGATGATACTGAGGAAGGCCAACTGAGTGGTAACCATTGAGTGAAGCTGTGGCTGGAAGATGTTAAGGACAAATTTAGGATTTGTCATTACATATTAGGGTGGAATTTCATTATATTTGTGTCAAGATAATTATATTAAAAAAATTAAAATTTTCATGGACATGCATTATCATATGCGCATCTAGGCCATTTGGAGTGCATTATTATTAATTGTCATATTTCACATTTTCTTTTATAAATCACATGTTATAAATTGGAAAATGTTGGAAAATCCCATCTTGCATGTTAGTAATGTTAGATTGCATCTTCATTGAAGAAGACAAAAAACAATGAATAGTGGAGCTCTCCTCAAGTCATGGAGAGTATTATCGTCCCATTCCAGCATTTTTTCTAATCAGTTTTTAGCTATATTTCTTTTTTAGTTTTTCCTTTTGAAAAGTGAAGCACCAAGCCAATTTGCGTCCTACAAACTCTTGGTCTTCCTGGATTTTATTGATCTTTCCTTCCCATTAGCTCCTTTTACTTTCGCTTCACTTTCTACACGAAAATGTATATAATGTCTTGTAGGTCTTGGTCTTCCCGAACAAATATATGATAGTTGAAACTGCAAATATCTAGGTTATATCTACATATTACGAAAGACTTGCCAATGGAAAGCATCGTCGAAAGTCTTGGTCTTTGTTGCATCTCCTTGGTAGGTGAAAGTGTTAGTCTTTTTGGGCTTCATAGTTTTCTCTCTCCAATAGCTCATTAGTGCTTTGCTTCACCATAACCCTTGTTCTTCTCTACAGTGACTATTTCACCCATGGCCATTGGAGAGATCATTTTTGGTTTTATCTTGACTTCCTTCTTTCAAGTCCTATTCGACAAATTGGCTTCTCTTGATTGAACTATGCACAAAGGGAAGGAGCATTGCCCTTCTTTGGAATTAGCACTGATCGGCTCAATAATTGGAAGAAGATGCTAGAAACAATCGATTCGGTGTTGGATGATGCAGAGGATAGGTAAATGAGTAGTAACCATCTAGTGAAGCTATGGTTGGACGATGTTAAAGACTTGGCCTATGCATGGAAGACTTGCTTGATGAGCTCACAATCAAAGCCGCTCAAGCCAAGTTGGAGGCAAAATTCAACACAATCAAAGGTGAGATGAAGATCCATTTCTTTAGCCAACATAAATCTTCTAGATCAAATCTTGACCTGTGCTTGCTCATGTTTGAAACAGAGGTACAAAAGATTGATGACAAGTTGGAGTATATTGTTGCCAAGATGGTTTATCTAAGCTTGACAACAAATGCTATGGGACGTACTGACTACAACAACAAAAGGCTCCACAACACTTGTTTGCTAGAGACCCAATTTCTCGGTTGGAAGAAGGAAGAAGCGGAGATACTTAAACTATTGACTAGTGAAGTTGAAAATTCTGATGCCATGCCAAACATAGTCCCCATAGTTGGGATGGGCAGTGTTGGAAAGACGGCCTTGGCTCAGCAATTGTATAATGATGCTAATGTGAGTAACTACTTTGAAAGGAAAGCATGGGTTTGTGTTTCGGATGTTTTTGATGTTCTCAACATAAGAAAGACTATTTTGTGGTCGATAACTGAGTTGTCCTGTGAAGAGAAAGATCTTAATTGGCTTCAAGTTAAGTTGAAGGACTATCTATTGGGAAAGAAGTTTCTTGTGGTTTTAGATGATGTCTGGAATGAAAAGTATGGAGAGTGGGTTGCCCTCTCAAAGCCATTTGAAGGAGAGGCTAAAGGAAGCAAGATCATCATCACGAATCGCAACCATTCGGTTGTTTCCATAAGAGGAGCTTCGCTATATCCATTAGAGGAGTCGTCCATTGATAATTGTTCAAGCTTATTAGCCTTTCATGCTTTTGGAGCAACAAATTTTGAGAGGCATCCAAATCTTGAAAAAATAGGCATGAAAATAACTGAAAAGTCTAAACGTTCCCCATTGGCTGTGATGATATTAGGTGGTTTCTTGTGTAATAAAGGGAATCCCAATGAGTGGGATGCTATCTTAAATAATAGAATGTGGAATCTTCTTATGAGAAAAAATGATGAGGTTCTCTCAATTTTGAAATTTTTACCACAGATTGTGCTTGCACTGATCAATTAGCTCTTTCAGCTTTGTATTGGTGAAAGAATTGACTGGAGAAAGATTTTCCATTTTGGGGTCATTGTGATTGTTACAGAAATTATCTTTGATTCAGTGATTTTTTTTTTCTGATATTAGGGGTGTTTCGATTTGTTTTATGAGATTGATTGTATGGAGATGGCTAGAATTGCAATTATATGTATTTGTAGGGGTAGCTATAATTGGCATGCTAGGTATATGTTAGAATTTCATGGGGAAATTTGAGTTGAATATCTTACTAGATAATCATCTTTTGTGAATGATAGATATGTTTCTACATTGTTTGTACAATATGCATGCGTGAGATTTTATCTCTTCATTATTCTATAATTCTTCACTTGTTTAAGCTTAGCGCTACCTTCATCTCTAGTATCATGTTGTCATTTCAACTTGCCCAATGTTTTTTTGTTTTTGTTTTTTGGGTAGTTCTAATAAATAGCTTAAGTATGCTTAGTCTTTATCTAAAAGGTAAGCTTTCTTAATCTTTGCTTACAAGTTTGGTACCTTACAGCATGTTATGAAATTTGAATTCAATAAAATTTTATTTAAAATTTGATTGTATAGCATGTATATCCCTTGTATTATATGAATATAACATGTCATAAGTTTTGCTCTCTTAACGATGGAAAATAATTTCCAATTTGTTTTCAAATTTTAACCAAACATTTGAAAATATTGCTGGACATATGAATTTATACCAATAAATCAAGCATGCATTTGTGTAGAAAATTAAAAAGCATATATATAGTAAAGAAAAAAAGAAATAAAAAATATAAATAAAAAAGGAGAGAAAATAAAATGGCAAAACTCAAGCTCTGAATAGTTTCTTGTTTATTATAATTTTTTATTCATATTATATTTTATTATATTTTCAATTTCTTGTTATTCAATTTTTATTTAAGCTATTTGTATTTGATTTCTATTTATTTATTTAATATTAAATATTTTCTTTCTATTTTTTTGAAAGAAAATGAAAGAAAATTGAATTCAAAAGAATTCGAATTTGGAATTCTATTCCATTCTTAAATTCTATTAAATCATAGAAATTCTATTGATTAATTATATTTATATTAAGTAATAAAAACACGAATCACCCTTTCTATGGCATTCGTTCTCGGACAGTCCCCTTCATCCCAACTAGTAAACTGATGGCCATAATCACTCATATAATTTTTCCAATACTATATTGGTTCTTCATTTTTATTTTGCTTAAACCCGATCGAGGCCCTTTTTTCACCCCCCTTTCAAAACCTTCAGGACATATTTATATCAGATCCCTCAAATGATGTAAGGGTCGAGATAGAAGAAAATCTTAATGAAGGGGTGAGTTGGGCGACTGAAGATGAAATGGCAAGAGTGGGGATGAGGGCTCCTTTCGTTTCAACTTTATTTAGGGCTATCGACTTTCTATCTGATTAGAAAGATAGCGGCTGTCAAAGAGAAGACAAATGCTACAGGCCGCTTTACTCCCCAAGAGGGACAAATAAGAAGCGGTTCATCAATCTAGTCCAATTCGTGCAACCCAATTCTGCCCAAAACTCATCGAATATGTGAAAAGCCAGCTCACCAGACCCATGAAGCTTCAGTGCACCCTTCGAACAGGCCCAGATCCACAAGTCTGAGATGAGCCCAAAAGGCCCATCAGCACAAAAGGAACCAAGCCCCGCCATTTCTTTGGTTTTTCATCTCTTACTATCGGGCGCTTGCAGTTGCAGGGGATTTGCGCTCTCTCTCTCTACAGCTCTAGAGCTTCAAACGAAGACGCACTAGTGGAAACCAGAGGTAGAAGGAAGCAAATCTGGATAAAGTCAAGGTCTCGCAGAGGAGGAAAGGGATAACGGGATTGATCCTCTTTCTCTCTCTTGCCACAAGATTCGAGTTTCACCGGAGGTCATTCATGGACGATCCTAGTATTCTGCCATCTCCGCTGCCTTGCATCCGCTTCTCCAGCCTTCAGACGTAACTCTTCCAGTTCCTTCCACGGCGAAAAGCTTTCTGAGTCACGCCGATAGCTCTGCGGTTCCAGTCTCAATTGGTCTTGCAATTACTATATACAGTTCGAAGTTCCTCTACGACTTCATTATCGTTCGTTTTGTCACTGCCTCCACCTTCAGTTTCGATCATTTTCGTTCTCAGAAGGAGGAGAATAGCCGTGACTGAAACTCGATCGGGATTGGATTCTTCACTTCGAGCTCTTCATCATTCAGTTACTGCAGCAATATTGAAGGTAAGTTCTCTCTCATTCCCTGCAACAACTCAATTCTCGGTCATTTTCTGCATTTCCAGTGGCTTCTTCATCCACTTTCCTTCTCTATTGCCCTCCGGACACCAATGATTGTCGTCGTTCGCCATTGCCACAGCTAGGCATCGGAAGCTCTGTTCGCCCCTGTTCTCAGTCACCATTGCTGAAGCGCTTGAACTGCGGTCACCCCCGTCTCTCGCAACGGTTCCAGTTCACGAAGCTGCTTCTGTGATCACCTTACTGAGGTCTGACCATCAATTGCCACAGGTAATCATCCTTTATTCAATCGAATCACATATGCTCTGTTTACAGTTGCTCTACGTACAAACCACTGCCCGGGTAAAATCTACTAATTGCTTTGTGATGATCTCGTTCACATAACTGAACTTAATTAATATGCATATTTGAGGTGTATTTCTATATTTTCGTATCTGAATTGTGTAGTGCGTGCTTGAGCCAAGACAATCTTCAGTATATTTGTTGACCTACTTTTGTCGATCTGTTCAATGCACGTACGACCATCGGTCTCCACACGTTGTGCTGATCAATGCTTTATAGAAGTCGCGCTTGGATTTGCTGGAACCCACTTATACTCAGACCGGTAATGTTTAGCACTATACTTGCTATCAGCAAAGGGGCCATTCGGTTGCATGTTGGAGCAAACCGTAGCTGTTCGGCTGCTTAGAAAGATACTCCTTTGTATTAAGATGCAAAAAAAACCAGACTTACTGATTTTGCTGATGAATTGGCTGAGTCACGACTAAACAAGCCCATCTCAGACAAGAAAATATTCTTAAGTACATGAGTTTCTCTCTTCACACTGCTGGAACATACAATTCGAATGTTCCCAAAGGAGTCCTAATTTTTTGTAAAGAAATTTTCAGGAAGCAATGACATACCTACAGGATCTAGACGCATATCATCTTTCAAATAGAAATCCACGGCGAGTCTTGAAAGGCCCAAGACACCTTGAACAAGATAAACCATCGCGACCGCAATAATAACACCGTTGCTAAGAAAAGAAGAAAAATCTCTTCAACATCCTTTCGAGAGAGAGATTCTTGCCTTTGACAAGTAGCAAAGACAACAAGTTATGTTCCAATGGAAAGATACAACGAATGATGAAGTTGACGATGGAAGAAGAGAGGAAAATTGGGAGAAACGCAATCTTCCCTGAGCACATACATGAGGAAGAGGAAGAGCGAAGTCTGATGAAGAAGCTTTGCAAGAGGAGAAACCGATCAAATACTAAGGTGTTGACTTAAAAGGAGCAAAATGGGAATTCCAATTTTTGAGTGAGGGTAAGATGGGAAATAAGAAAGATTCATTAACTCTTCCCTCTAGCATTCTTGCAATGCTCGAGTGGGAATGTTGCTTTAGAGGTGCATTGGCTTAAAGGCCTTTAGGCCCCTTTGAAAATGCAATTGTATTTGCTCAAGGCTCTTCAAACAATTCGCCAAATGCGATTTACATTTATGTCAAGAACTATCATGCCCCGAATCTCGAGTATGCGACAACCTCTTCACTTTGGTCAAATGAATATGATGTCTTAGGACGTATCACCAACTATTCTTTTTATCTTGCGATTAAACGCATGTGAAAATAAATCAACAACACCCAATTAATCAAATAACAGGGATAGTAAAAAGACCAATAACAACAGTAACATTATTTTTATTTTTATACTGATTAACCCTAGGAAATTTATACACAAGTCTCTTAGTTGAGCAACTTCCTCAATAGTTCTACTTCATTCAACCACTAGGCACACAATCTTGCTACCCTCAATGACGTACTTCTTCACTACCAGATCCATGGCAATAGGGATGCCATAACTATAGACTTGTAAAATGTTTAACAACAACAAGTGAGATATATATCTTAGTGAGTTACAATTCTAAACCTCAATTAGGATATCAACTCGCCTCAGGGTTCATAATAAGCATAATCCTTGTTACTACGGCAAATCAAATACAAAGTGACCTTACTTTGCCTAAATTATAAACATGATCTACCCAATAAACCCGACAATACACAATCAGTAGTCAATCGACTTGCAGGTAACCTTACTTTGCCATTGTCATACCCTACATGGTATAAATATTCATGCGTGCCATAAATAATGCAACAAGCATTCTCATTAGCACAATAAGCAATCACAGTCAAATCAACTTGCAGGCATCCTTACCTTACAATTGCCATATCCTGCATGGTATCAATTTCACACATGCCATGATCAATGCAAACAAGCACATGCATAATCAAAACACATAATCTTTTATTTTTCATGCACCCCTACATTCACATATGTTCTGATTATTATGCCCTCACTAGGGTCACAACCGAACTCCCGCTGATGTCTTTTGGCTTAGCCAGGCATCGTCCTGCTTTGTCGGACACGGCTATGTCCAGAACTCCCGCCCATAAGACATTCTCGAAGGAGCATAGGTTCGGCCTTTACCACAACCCGCATCTAGACTCTTGCTAGGTATTCTAATAAATCGGATTTCATCCCCCGAACTCCTACCGGAATGACGAGTTACTTTATGTGACCACACGAGTACACACCACAATAATTAATTTCAATTTATTTCCATGTATTTACCAGCTCAATATAATAAATCACTGCATATTTTTCATATAAAAATGCAGGAAAATATTCGTACGTTGTCACATATATTATTGAAAACCCATCAAACTTTGTATGCCTTACTTTTTAAACATACTTGCCTCATTTAAATTGCAAAACTCGACATATACACTTGACACCTTAAGGTTTCCCTTTTACATATCCATAAAAATCCTTGTAAAAATTATCATACCAGGTTTTACACAAGGGAAACATTTTTCAAGACAAAGCAAGCATCAAACAGCATGACATGTGCAAAAAACATTACAAAATTTGGGCCAAAAGCATATAATAAGTAGTACTTATCGCCTCTTGGCGATAGCCTATCAATTATTTCTGATAACTTATCGCTTACCTGATGATAGCTTATCCTCTAATTCTTGATAGCTTATAACTTATTTGGTGATAGTTTATCATTAAACTCTTGATAGCTTATCACTGCTTTGGTGATAGCTTATCACTTAATTTCTCGATAACTTATCATCTTTTTTACAATAGCTTATTACCTTTTCTAATTGCTTATCGTGATAGCTTATCACCCCTATCAATAGCTTATCACGATAACTTATCATCTTAATTATAATTAATTAACCTAAACATAATAATTATAATTAATCCTAGTTAATTAAATTAATTAACCTTAACCATGATTAAGTAAACTTAACCGTATAAAAATCATGGTTAATTAACTAACCGCAGTTAATTGACTTAACCACCTATTAACCATGGTTACTTTATTTAACCCAAATTAATTAACCTAACCGTCGGTCAATCATTGTTACTTTATCTAACCAAAGTTAATTAACCTAGCCATCTATTAGCCATGGTTACTTTATCCAACTAAGGTTAATTAACTTAACCAACCTCCTAATCAAGATTAACTAATAATCTAAACTAATTCTAAGCAAGTTTAACGGACTAATCAAGGGATTAGAACGTAAACTCACCCTAATACGATTCTGACGACACAGGTGCAACGGTGGCAATGAGGGCTATGCACGGCTAAGTCTAAAACATCGAGGGGGTGCTAGTGAAAAATGGGTCTTGGTGAGGCGGTTTCCGACTTGGCGAGAACGGCGGGTGGATGGCACGACGGGTGAACAGCGGGCGACGGGTGAACAGCGGGCGTGCATAGCAACTTGGACAGCTCCCGCACACCCGGTTACGGTGGTGCAGTGATGCGGCGGCAAAGGCGCAGCTTAGATAGATGAGTGGCAGAGATGGGGTGAGATTTGAGGAGGGGGGCTTCGGTGTAGGAAAGAAAAGAAAAGGGGAAGCGGAAGTGCTGAAGAAAAGGGAACGTGAGGAGGGGTGGAGAGAGAGAGAGAATTAAGAGGGGAGGAGGACGGAGGAAGGAGTAACAAGTGGGAGAGGAGAGAGAAAATAAAAAATATATATCATTATTCTCACTTGGCTTTTTCCCCTTTTTGTCCTTTTTTCGCATAATTGTCAAAAGGAGCAATATGATAATTTCCCAAAGTATAGTATACCGTACTATATATGTATATAGGCTAAAATTTTATACGGGCTTGAATATAGTTGGTTTGGACTCAAAAGGATGAGAAACAAACTTGAAAATACTATTGGGCTCAATGGTTGGAAGTTGGGCTTAGTGGGCCTAATTGGGCCCACTTGGGCTAGCTTAGGGCCCACATGGCTGACCCCTACTAGGCAAAGCCCCTTTGGGTATTAGTTTAATGTTGTTCGCAGTTAATATCGAAGTCATGTGGAATTACCCGCAATCTGATCTTGTACTTCTGTCAAATCGATTTATTTCCATTTGCTAATTAGCTTGCAATGGCATGGTATCATCCATTTTTTATCCTTATGGTCGAGCAAGCAATTTCTAATTGAATTCACTAGTTATACGCGTATCGATCTTTAATTGCATTTCTGAATAATTAGTTAATTCATGAGGGCCCAACTCAAAGTAAACATAATTAACAGCACATTGATAAAATAACAATTTCATATATTCCAAAATGGGTCGAAATTTAAGACGTTATAGGAATTTTAGAGCTCCAAAGCCCATTTCAAATGTTGAACCAAACGGGGCCATTGTCTGGTAAGAACTTCCAACAAGTCGACCCCAAAAGACCATACTAAACTTGTGTAGTTTTTTTTTCTAGCAATGAAAATTCTTACTAGAAATGCTTTTTCTTAGTCAGTGTTTGCTGTCTGCATATCCCCATTTCTCGCACCTAGATTATCACGGGAAACTGACAGGGGAAAACAACGTTAGAGCAGTACTGGTAGTAGGGGAGCAGCATCAAGTTTTTGGATACATGTCATAGAAAAAATTGCAGCAAGCTAAATCATGCTCCAGAGTAGAATCTACATCTGCCAAAACAAACAAAGAATAAAAAAAAAAAAGCCACTTCAAGTCAGTGCTGACAGAGGAGTCCACCTCAGTATAAGTTATAAAGCTGCATCAATTGACAAGTTAGACACTTTTTTTCTGTTCGAATAGATCAAGCATTTGAGATGATGAGCTTACGGAGCAATTGAGTTTATTCCACACAACCCTGAAGCAGCACATGTTTGGCCAATAAAGTTGACATTTCAGCAGGTTTACTTCAATCGCACAGTGTTTTACAGCACTCGAAGAACACTCTCATCTCTACTTGTGCAACTTCAACTAGATTAGACAGGTGGATAGATCAACTCATCAAATTAAATCAGAGATGAGCATGAGAAAAGATGATCAGCCAAAAGCACCAATATCCAATAGAGTGAATTGAAGTATAACCATCACCACTTAACCAGTTAAGCTATCAATTGATTCATGTTTCTTTGAATTTGCAATTTGCAATTTGACTATTCTGACACTTTCCACATTGTATGTATAACAGACTACTTCTTTCTTTTATTTGTGAATTTCTTTCCATACTTTTCTTTATTGTCCTTATATGGTATGAGCAACTCGGATGAATGCCCTGAGCGTAACACGTCTATCTAAATTCAGTAAATAATATATGTACAAGATCAAAGATGAGTTATATCACTTCAACAAAGTTTTGTACATACTAGAAATACTCATCCAATCAATGATACGAAAGCATACATCAATAATCCAGCTTATTGGTCAATCTAATGCTCAATACCAAATTATGGTCACACTTAACACTCCTTGATTAGACCTAGCATGATTCCCTTTTAACATAGATCTCCACCTTATTATTAGCTGGTGTCTCGACCCATATAGGACATCTTGAGAACGGTGTGCATATTCACAACCCTTCAGTGGGTTCAGATCATAGCTACAAGAGTATAAAAACATCAACACAATTCTCCAACCAATCAAAAAATTTCAGAGTTCATTTCATAAAACATTTTTACAAATCAACATATGTATCCTTTCACAATTCCTTGATCATGAACGAAACATTTCACATAGCATTTCTTAAATCATTTGACAAATAATCAACTCCCAAACTATTTCAAGAGATAGTTTGCTACGCCATTTCAACTAATAGAAGGTTAGTTAATGTCCAATCCAACATCATGCAACAAATCTTCTCTAAACACTATGCGATAAATCTTTCATAACTTATAACATATCTAATTTATGTTAGTATCATGACAAAAGCCCAGAAATCATAGAAGAAACATGCACCGTTCACCTAAAAATGCAAACCAAACTACAAAAGTTACTTCAAATGAAGGAACACGAAATCCATCAAGTGAGAATGGATAACAAAATCAAGTAGATAAGTACCTTAACTAAGACCCAACTAAACTAAGCTCATTTGGTAATGAACAAATCAGATGCACCAACAAAAATCTCGCCCAAAGTAGATAATTACTGTTGTCCATTGTACTAAAGCAACCCAAGTGCAAAATTTTAAAAACGAACTCCACTGACATATGTTTCAAGTAGGTCCAAAGGCTTTGGAAAACTAGTTCAACATGCTTATAAGGAGAACTTGCCTTCGACCCAAAAGAGGTCCATAAACGGGCAAAACCAGCACAAACACAATATTTTGAATATGGTTCCAATAGTGCGCAATACATTTCAAAATTTCACTCCAACCAAATCGTAATCCTAAGTTGACTTCCATAAAATCCCATAGTTTCATGACACACCAAAGTTTCATTACTACTTGATTTCATAGCTCAACAACCTCTATAATCAACCTAGCACCCTAAAACCCGAATGGAATTGAAATTGCAGCTTAATCTAGAAAAATTTCTTCAATCAAGTGAATTAAATCTTTGATTTCTTATCAAGTGCTTCTTGTACAACATTAATCCAATGCGTTAAGATGTCCTCAGTGAACTTGAACTGAACCCTTTCTCTCTGTAGCGTGCGGTTGACTTCACTTTTTCACCTCTTTTTATTCTTCTTTCTCCCTCTTAACTATTCCACTTTTCTCTGATAAGCCAACTACAACAATTATAACTAAGTGGAAGGAAGTCCCGTTTGGTTCAATTTTCCGAAGAGACCCAAAGCCCCTTGGGATAAATATGAATCGTTTGACAAGTGTTTTTGGGACTACATTGGTGAAACATTGGCATTCTGAATGCTGAAAACCCAAGGCAGGTAGGGATCTACTTTGGGCTTTTAGCATTTTAAGAATGAAAGTCCACATTTACCATTCGTCATGGTTGACTATTCATCTTCCCCCATCTGTAGCCTAAGAGCCTGTTTGGTAATGCTCTCGGAAACAACTAATTCTGTTCTTTTGTTCCCGGGAGCAGATTTGGAACAGAAATGCATTTGATAAATTTTTTATTCCTAGGAATAGATTTGGAGTAGAATCAAGAAGCAAAAAAAAGTGGCTTCTCGCTTCCGGGAACAATTCTGAGAATCAAATTTTTTTCTCTCTTTTCTCTCTTCTCTTTTTGTCCCTTCCCTTTCTTCTTCTTCTTCCTCTTCCTCTTCCTCCTCCCACCCCATCACCGCCCCATCGCCGCCCCCTTCGCCGCCCTTGGGCCGCCGCCGGCGAGCAACTGGGTGAGATCCAGCGAGCTCATCGGAGCCTCGCCAAGCCAGGGCGAGGTCCGGCAAGCTCGTTGGAGCCTCACAAATCTGGGCGAGACTGAGCCTCGCCCGGCTGCCACCAGCGAGGCTCAAGCTCGCCCAGGTGAGCCTTCAGCGAGCTCGCTGGACCTCGCTTGGCCGCTCGTCGACCACCACTGGTGGCGGCATCCAAGAGGAAGAATAGGAGAAAAAAGAAAAAGAAAAAGAAAAAAGAAAAAAGAAAATTATAACAAAAGTACTAAAAATTAAAAGAATCAAAAGATCAAAAATTTTTACCAAACGCATTTCTCTTCCTGGAGTAAAAATTTTGGATAGTTATTAAACGCCTTCAAATGCTCATAAATTGTTTCCTAGAACAGAATAAAAAAGAATCATTTCTGAGCAAAAATTATTTTCGAGAACAGAAGCGTTACCATACAGGCCCTAAGTCTCGCGTTTTCGGTGACCACCACCTAAGTCTCCATCTCCGGCCTCTCCAACAACCCTCTGGCTAAATCTAGCCGCCGGCAGTTAGCCGACCATCGGATTTAATTTTGAGACTTTAAAAAAAAAAAAATAACAAGAGCCATTTACAAATGTAGGTTTTACCAAACGACATTTAAGCAAAAATTATTTTTCAATGCACTTTGGAGTTACAATTTACCAAACGCTATAACATTTCAGAAAACCCCTTTAACTCAAAAGTATCTGTATTTTCCCAAAGTCATTTTTCCAAAGCTGAACCAAACGGGCTCTAATTTGTTGGGCTTCAAAGATGCAATCTCATGGGTGTAATTAATGAGAATTGGTTCTTTGAGCCTGAGTCCTTTTAAAAAGAAAGAAAGAAAGACTTTTCTATTGTGGTAGCAACTCTTGTTGAAGTCTTAGAGACAGGATAGGGGAAATTTTTTTAATGAACCTGGAGCATGTGAGCCCAGCTTACATCCACTATTGAATGATATGAGCTCCACGTTGAACCCAACTTTTCATGGTGCACAGGAAAAATTGTAAATCCTAGAATTCATTCTTTTTATTGTGAATTTAGGAAACATCGATACTCTTCACGAGTTTTTGTGTTGTGTTGGAAAATCTGACACCTGGCCCACTCTCCCAATACTAGTCAACATGTGAGTCCAAAATTTCGACAAATAATTCCAACACGCACATGTTAATTTTAAAAATTAATAAATAAGGGGTCAAAACATAAATATGTGAAAACATAATAAAAATAATAAAAGAGGAAAAAAAGAAAAATCTAGTCTTCTGTTCTCTCTTAACTCTCACTTTCCATAACACACAATTCATCTCACAAGTTTGCTTATCTCTTCTCTTTCAACACGCTCGGACACGCAAGTCTAGAATGTGAATTACTTATTTTTTTATCAAAATTTTATGGATTATTATAATGAAGTTGGATTTGTTAAATTAAAATAATGAATGATATTAACAAATAGTGGATTAATTTTTTACTATAAATTAATCCTAGGCCCTTTTTTATTATTTATTTATTTATAAATTTTAATCAAATAGATTTGATTAAAATAATCATAAAAATGATCATTCATCATATATATATATATATATATACACACACACATTTAATATACAACATGTCCCAATGTTTTAGAATTCTCTGTTTTTTTTTTAAATAATGTATCGGTGTGTTATATCGTATCGTTTCTTATCATATCGTGTGTTGCATGTGGGTATCGATGTCACTTAGATTAAGTTTTTTTTTTTTTTTGGACGACCGAGGAACCACTGGAGCTCACCCTTGCGGGAGCACACGACCCTCCAGTGCCCAGTGGCACCGTCGAGCCTTGCTGCAAGCCGCTATTTAGACGTAAAACCTTGGAGGAGGCTAGCCTAGGACCCCAACACCAGGACCTCCCTCTTACAACACTTTAGCAACAAGAGGGTTCGAACTCTTGACCTCGGCGATGAGGGAGAGAACACACACCAACTGCGCTGCCTGTGGTTGGGTTCACTTAGATTAAGTTAGTTTAGCCATTAGGTAATTTACGATAATTGATTGTGATGGTTAGCCTAGCTTGTAGCGACAACTACAACGGTGGCGATAGGGTTGGAATGAGTCATCCTACGGAGGTGCTAACGACAGCGGCATGCCAGCGGCCGTTGGAAGGGTGGCGCTCTCTATGTCGCCCTACTCTTGATTTTTATTTTTTTTTCAGTTTTTAGCTATTTTTCTTGTTCACTTTTCTTTTTGCTTTTTTTTTCTCTTATCCAACTTAAACTTGTAAACATAAATGAAAACCTAGACATAATTCTAATAAACAAGTACAATAAAGATTAATGAATGAAAAACCGCCAATATGATTAAACGTGAAAATAGTTAAACAAAATTATAATATTCTTAATTTTACACGTAACATGTGGAAATTTCACTAGTAATGGAAAAAGACGAAGGAGAGCTGTGAAAAATGAAGGAACAAAGCCAATTGGCATCCTACAAAATCTTGCTCTTCTTGGAAATTATTAAAATTTCTCTCCCATCATCACTTTTTTTTCCGTAAAGTCTTGGTCTATTTGGAATTGATTAAAGTTTCTCTCCCATTACCACTTTTTCTTAAAGTGCTTCACTTTTCCTTCACATGAAAATTATCAACTTTTTCTTTACCTTTCTGGAAAAAGAAAAAAAAGCACATGATATTAAGCAAAGTCTATGGAAATATTCTCTAAAATATTGCAGAACAAGCATTTGCAGACAAAATGTATTTTATATCGATTTATCTGATCTCTTATGTGCATCTTTGAAAGTCTTGGTCTTCCTAAAGTTTAAAACTTTCTTCCTCTATTAGCTCCTTATCACTCAACCCTTGTTTATCTCTTGAGTGACTAATTCACCCTTGACCATTGGAGAGATCATTTAGGGTTCCTTCTTGGCTTCCTTATTATACTAATTTCTAGTATTGTTAATTTCAAGCAAGACATGTAACATGTGGAAATTCTACTAGTAATGGAAAAAGAGACATTCACATAGCGATGGAAGAGGAGGGATGTGAAAAGTGAAGCAATAAAGCCAACTTGCGTTCGGCAAAGTCTTGGTCTTCCTAGAATTAGTTAAAGTTTCTTTCCCATTATCACGTTTTCCCTTTTGCTTAGCTTTTTAAACAAAAATGTTGATGAGGTCCAGTAAAGTCTTGGTCTTCCTAATATGCCAAGAAGCTTGAGTTAGACCGGAGAGCGTATGTTTTGATGCACATCGTGTCCTCGAGTTATATTGCTCTCCTTTTCTTCAGATCGAGACTTTTGGATGTCGTTTGAAACAGGGGACCATTTCTTTTGACCAAAGCACATGATTTGTTTTCCTTGTCAAACGGACAAACCTAGCGGTCTTTGATGACTTGTGGATGCATAACAGAAAATAAAATGCCCTTGTTGATTGTATCCTCAATAATTTAAGTTTCAATTACACTAACAAAGCGGCAATCCTTTGATGCAATTTTGCCCCCATGATGCACGAGGAGCTGCCAAGAGGCATATGTTAGGACAAGATGGCTAGCTGCAAAATCCTTGTGACGAGTACCATGCCATGATGGAGTTTGACATAATTTCGAGCCTTCAAATATAGATGTCCAGCTTCAAATTCGTTATACAGTCTAAATTCAAATCTCAAATTGTTTGTGTACGGGCTTCTAATAGTGCATGACTGTGAATTCTTCGGAATCACTATAATTAGCATATGAATTTTCCAGATTAACAAGGCATAATACTAATTCACTTCAAGTCATATTAGAGGAAAGGCATAATACTAATTTTTGTGCTCACTCGAAATAAGTAGGTTGAATCGTTCTCAAAATTCTAAAATCGAAGATAATCCAAATCCATTGTGTAGAAAATTTTCCATACCAACTAGTTTGGTCTCCCCACTCAAAAAGGAAAAATGGATTTTGCTTTAAGAAAGCAAGATCATGCAAGACATGCTAGACTCCAACTTGACGTAATAGGATGGCTCTCTCTCTCTCTCTAGCTGGTTAAACCCCTCGAGTCATTCCATGCCCACACACATCAAATGTTCTGCTCGTGCATATTTAAATTCTCAACTTTTGTTAATTCTTAGAACCTACAATATCTAAAACATTATTGATAAAAGTATTCAAAATAGTATGGACTAATTTTATGATAATAATTAGTAATACCATATGAGTCTTAAATGCTCTTGCTTTCGAATGAAGATATGGTGAACATTTTTGTTTTCAGCCTTTAGTAATTGGCCGATGAAATACAAATTAGTGCATTAGGGGGGGAGGGGGGAGGGGTCCTCAGAGGGTCAAGTTGTTAGTGCTATGCTTGATTGGATCTGGTGACAAAAAAGGATAACGCAAGGCCCTTCCAGCTCCATCATTTTTTTTTAGCATATATGGGACCGATCTTTGGTCATTATTGGTGAACATGATCCAATAATTGTTTTAGCATTTACATAGCCTCCGTGATTGCCCATTGTGATGTCCTAAAATTCGAGCCCTTTGTGGGATGAATGAACGTGAATTTCGTAAATGCATTGTTGGTTGATCTCACTTGGAACTGATCATTTTTGAGATACTGACCTTAAGGGGAAAGGCTAATGAGGACAGAACTCGTATGACTAAAGAACTAGACCTGGGAAAACGACTTGACCGTGAGGCTTGCGTAAGGACAATCTTGTAGTTATGAAGGCCGATTTCAGGGACAACTAGAAGTCGATTTGCGGACAGAACATAATGGGACGATGGGTGATTCCGTTTACTATTATCGAACCCGCGAACAACTTTATGTCGATCTTTGGTAATCGTGTACTTTGAAATAAGAATCTATCATTCGCAATTTCATGTAGTCAAGGACGTCCATGTGTTAAGAAGTCTTGAACATGATTCGGCACGAGTCGGTTACGCGTGAATCCTTAAAGTCGCTTGTCAATCTGAGTAGTACCAAAATGACATTTGGACGAAATTGACACGGCATGAGAATCCAAGATTGGACTTTGAATTTTTCAGGAACATTCGGGACGGACTTTTGGACAATGCTTCTTTGATAGTCAAGAGTGTTAGTTAAGCTGAGTATCTGGAAAAGGGATTTACAGACTGAGGAAATGAGCCTACGAGGATGTGGGGCTAGGCAAGACCAGTGTGAGCCTCACGCCTAAGGTGGGATAGCCATCGTGGTAGACCCGAGTCAAGCAAATGAGCCCGTTGGACCAAACTGACCAATTTACCCTTCCAAGCCCATTGTCTGACCTTGAGCTGTTTCGAACCCAACAAATTCTCGAGCCCGTTCCTATTAATTTTCTATCCCATTTCTTAGGGCTACTCCTCATTTCAGCCCAAGGGCAGATTGGAAAATGTGCAAGGTGGAAATGACCATTTTGCCCCTAGATATTTTGAAGAAATGACAAAAGAATAGAGAGAAGATGATGTCATCTTGCTTGGGAGTTGAACCAAGCCATTAATGGCCTTGATGAGGCCTTGACATTTAGCCTCACTTCACTCTCTCTCTCCTCTTTCAACCCTTAAAACCGCACACCTCTCTCTCCCCTTGTTTCCCTTCCTTTCTTCTGTTTTTTCCTTCTAACCTTGTCGCGACCTCCCCGAAGGTGAAACACCGAGGGAAGACTAATGATTACTAAGTCTAAAGACTTAGTGCGGACTCTCCCAAGCCCTACCAACTGTAACTTGGTACTCAAAATTTGGCATATTTAAACATGTAATTTTATTCAATTAGGAGCTGCCACTAATCAATTGGGGTTGATTAGAAACCTAAGTAACGTATAGGAGAATACTTTACTTCTGCGAACTAGAGATTTAATAGGTTCGGGGACATGGTTACGCTAAGTTAAACTAGCGCCCTTTTGGTATCCTTTCTCTTTAAGTTTCAAAATTTTTTTTTTGCAAGCAATCTTGGTTGATTTTAACCTAAGCCACTAACATGGAAAAGAATAGTCATGCGAATCACAATCAATAACATTTAAAAAATCCAAAAGGACGAATCATGATCAACCTTAAAGCAAAATAAGCTATAACTAAAATGCATGCCCTAAACATAAATTCTAAATGGGATGACATCTACTTTTTTTGGATTTTTTTTTGTAAAATTAATTATGTATGACTTTAATCTAAATTTAACATGCATGATTCTTATTCTAATGACATATGACGTGCAATTCAAATGTCCTAACTCTATTGACATATGTTAATTGAAAACTATTATAACATATATGTAATCATGACCCTAAATATGTATGTGCTATGTGATGTAAGATGAATGATGTAACAATACTATATGCATATACTTGATCTTTTTTCTTCTTCTTTTTCATTTTTTTATTTTTTTTATTTTTTTTATTTTATTAAAATCAAAATCCGAAACTAAACTAAGTCTTATTAGAAAATTTCATCTAAAAAAAATTATATAAATCTAAGATGCAACCTAGCTATCACACTATCATGCAATCAAACTACCATACGATGCAATGTGAAATTTTTTTTGTATTTTTATTAATGGTAAAATTTACTAATATAAAAGCAACGAACACAACTATAGAAACATATAACTCATCGCGACCAAAGATGGAAGGTTACGATAATAAAAAATCTAATCCGATGTCTCTCGACTCAGTATTTTTGATTATTATGACTCTCGACACAAAAATATACCTAACGAATCACCAATCGCGATAAGAACCAAATAATTGTAAAAATAAATAAGAAATAACCAAATTAATTTTGATTAAAGAAAACTACCTGATTCAGAAGAGAATTATCCTGGAGAATGCGACTAACAAGGAACGATGCCAAGGTCCCAACGATGAGTTCCCAAATAGCATGAGAATACATCTAATTCAAGTCATTACTTTCACAACGGCGGTGGCTTGCGATGAGCGATGATGATGGATGTTCACCGACGATGGACTCCAGCGTGAAGAATTATGGTGATTCTTAGCAAGACCAAAGAAACCTGCAAATAACTCAAATTGGATCCAAGAATTCTATTGACTTTGTTGGATCCCGTGAGCAAGAAAAAAAATATGCAAGATATTGGCTGAGCACCAAGATCCCTACTCTCACTTTTCTCTTGATGTTTCCCCCACTCTTTTTTTCAACATCCCCTTCTCTCACTTTTCTCTCCCTTTTATGTGTTTTTTTGTGTGTCCCCCTTCAGTGTGTGTGGCCCCCTTTTTATAGGTGAGACGACTGTGTTATTTAAGGAAATATGATAAATTTGCACGTTGCCTATTTAGCTCTTGTATCCCACGTGTAATATTTTTTCAATATTTCATTCGATACCTTCCCTGAATATTGAAAGAATAATGTAAATATTCTCAGGAACATTCCTATATTCCCGGGAATATTCTCATATTCCCACTTGTCACCCCTTAACGGGCCTAGCCAAATTCTTTTTCCTTATGGGCTTAGTCTAACTTATTAAATTAAAGCTTAGAACCATCAATTGAAGCCCATCTGCCACATATCCAATGCAAATGCAATAATAAATGCTCCTAAAACTATATGCTATGCAATTTAATCCTAATATTTTTTGTTTAGGGGTTAAAATTAATCCCTAAATTTTTTTGCATTAAATTACGAATGATCAATCAAAATTTAGGTGTCAACAGACCTTCCTCTAAAAACCTGAGTTGTTCATGCCTTTCATGTGCGAATCACTATCCGTGCCACCCACCACCGTGCTCAAGAGAGAGAATCTGTACGGCCTGTGTCAACCGTTCGCCAATTAGAGCCATCAGCCGATTTGCCGGCTGGCCAAAAGTAGTCGCTCCCCAACCCACCTACTGCAGCACTTGTCCTACTTAGTTTCGCCTTTTCAGTTGTTTTCCTCCCATTCCAACCCAATCTCCACCTAGCCCAGCTACCAGCAGTTCCTCCTCGACCCCCAGGTGCCGCCGGTCGCCGACCAACCACTCGCTGGAGCTCCAGCCAGCCCATTTTTGGTCTGGTCAGCTACTTTCCTCCTCTGGCAATGTTGTTTTCAGAAGTTCAATGGGAAGCAGAGGTTGGTTGCTGCTATTTTGACCCTGGGACTACTTTGGAGTGTCGTGGTTGAGGTTCCCGAGTGTCGCCTTCATCGCCGCAACCGCATCCGTGTTGCCGGCCCTCTTAGCAGGTGAGTTTAACCCCTAATCCTTTGTTAATGCCTAAACTTGCTTAGGGTTGATTTAGTTAATGGTAATTTTGGTTTAAGGCGTTTAATTAAGTTGTATTAGCCCTAAGATAGGTGGTTAGATAGATGGTTAAGATTAGCTTAGCTTAATTGTGCTTAATTGTGTCTTATGTGTTAATTAAGCATGTTTAGCTTAATTGATTGATTAATTTTTTTAATTTCTGAATTTAATGTTTTAATTATTGAATTCTGAAATTACATTGTTCATAGTGCACTATTCATGATTACTATTCACGACATTGTTCATCCGAAAGTGAAAATGTGCATAATTTCATGTGTCTTGATTTTATGAGGTGAATTGGATGTGTCATTGCATAAACATCCACTTGAATCGTATGGTTTTCACAAAAGAAAATGGGAAAATGATTTGTCCGAGGGACACGGAAATGGACTGATTTTATGAGAAAGGATTTGAGGTTTTAATTGCAAGCATATGTGCATTGGCTAATGCTCAAAGATAATAAGTGAATTGTAGTGGTATGTTTGCATGATCACTAAGTTGAACCCGCCACTCCGGCTGTAGTTTTGGGGGTGATAGTCCGATTTATAGGAAGCCCAGCGGGGGTCCGGATGCGAAGTCGCGATAGAGGCCGAGCCTATGCTCCTTCGGAAATGCCGTCTTAGGGGGGTCCCTTGACATCACCGCGCCTCATGGGGGAGGGTGATGCCTAGCTATGCCAGTAGACACCAGCGGGGGTTCGATTATAGCCTTGTGGGACAGTAATAATCGAAACACGTATGAATGCAAGAGCATATGAGAAACATCACATCATTAGTTCCGATTATGCATGAGGTGATCACATTATTTATGGCACACACACATGAATTCATAACGTGCAGGGTGTGGCAATGGCCATGTGAGATCACTTGTGACGCGACTCGCATGTCATTGATGAACTGTATCATCTAACGACTATGTGCATTGCATGTATTGTGCTGACTTGTAACGTGCAGGGTATGGCATATTGGGTAGGTTGCATGCAAACAAACTATATAATTGTTAGTTAACCTTGTCTGTTATTTGGTTGCTGATTGCTGGTTGTTTGTTGTTGGGTTGTGTGAGGGGTGGTTCTGGATAGATACGCCGGGTGGAGTTGGTGTACGAATTGGGGCTTAAGGAAAGAATTCGCTAGGATTTTATCTCACTAGTTATTGTATAATCACTTTCAGGCCCTTTGAATAGCATAGTGAAGAATCCTGCCCCCGCTCCTCCAGTGATCGACCTGACGGAGCCTGAGTCTGATGGGTCCCAATGATGGTGGTGCTGAACCCAAGGGTTCATTTTGTATAGTTGGATTAGCCTAGCCTAGTTCCTTTTTGGTTTGGCTTAGAGGATGGATCAGCCCCCTTTGTTGGACTTGTAAATCGGAAAATGATCATCCATTAGTTAATCCTGTAAAAATGTATAAATGAGTAGTTGTTGTTGTTCTGCTGTTCATCCCTCTATCCCTATTTGATTGTTTGATTGTCTGTTTGGACTGGGGATAGTTAGTTTTCCGCTTGTGCTTAATGAAAGATTAAAATGAATGGTCGTTGACAAATCCTGGGATGTCGCTTTCAATTGACCATGGTTAGGGGTTGTTGCGTGCTCAGGGTTTAGGGCGTGACACCCACATCCTTGGGTAAACTAAAGTTATGCCCCGGATGAATAACAAAAAGTATAAAAAATATTAAGACATGAAATGCAGTTGGATCCTTAAAAAGTCTCACCATGACTCTTCAAGTTGAATTGTCTCAGATTTCTGCTATTTATCGTGTAATATGCAAGAACATAAAACCTTTGGATAATTAAACCATATTTCATAGAGAACAACAAAAGGGATTAGCTTAGTTCGATCTGAAAGAGAAGTGGAATGGAAAATCTATATAGGATTAGAAGTTAGATATAGATCCTAATATACGAATTAGGGGGGAACGGTTCTAAATTTTTTAAAGGTTGCACACCCAACTTGAAACTGTTATATTTATAATGTGATCCCATATTTTGAGGTATATTTTAAAATAAAACTTACCATTGATATTGACCCACATTTTTACTTTTGATGAATGGTTATTCCACGTGAGGTTTTTCCATGCTTCGTACTTTTTGTGACAACTGTCCATTTGATAACCGTTTTGATGGAAGACGGTTTATAAAGACAAACATTCATTTTGGAGGGTAATCAAAAGGTCTAACACAGACCCACTCATTTGGATTACACCATCGGTACGTGAGGGGATTGGGTTAGTAGAGTAAGCCCTAATCGCTATCGGATCGCCGCCAAATTCCCATGGATTTTCGACGAATGCAAACTCTAACAATGGCTTGAGGTTAGATTTATTTTTCGATCCTGTTTTCTGCATAAGACTCTAATTGTGCTTGAATTTTGTTCCTCAAGCATGAGTAGAATATTTGGTTTGATTTTCTAACATTTGGTATCAAAGCATGTTAGTGCCTTTGCCTTGTTTTTGTGAATTTTTGGGTGCATTTTCCAGATTTTTAAATGAACAGTAAATGGGAAATGGGGTTAAGAGAGAAATTTGTCGTTTCTGGCGAAATTCCGGTGACCCATCGCCTTGCTTCAGACCAATACGATCACACCGCCATGGGGAAGGATAGCCATAACTTTGTTCGGCATATTAGTGACCGCCAGAGGCTAATCGTGTGGCGGAAGTTGCGGTGATTAAGGGTTTGCATAAGGGAAATTTTGCTTGGTTTGGACGAATTTCTTGGTGGTTTTCGCCAATTTTTTGGTCCATGTAGTTGTGCTGATGTGTTCCTTGACACCCACTAATTATTTTGTTCTAAGATGGGTTGTCAGAGGAGACCCATTTAGTGAAAGGCACAGCGAACACAGCGAAGAAATGGCTTCTTCGCACAAAGGAAGAAGGCATGTGGCCCCTAAGCACGGGAACTGTTGGCATGTAGGTGCCGCGCGCATGCAATTGCAAGCGTGTGCAGACCACGCGTGCGGCTGTTGCAAGCATGCGTGCCACACGCGCCCACGCGATAGGCGAGGCGCGTGCCATGCACACGCACGCACTGCTGCCTTCTTGATTTACCCTTTTGCCCCTCTCTTTTCCTTGTTATTACGAATTTGCCCCTAACCTGATTATTTTACTGTTTTGTTCCCTTGCAATTGAATTTACGATTTTGTCCTTGGTTGAATTAATTTATTGTTTTTCCAATGGTTAATGTATTTACTGTTCTACCCTTGGTGGTGTTAAATTACTATTTTGCCCTTCATGTACTTTTTGTGTATTTTATGCATGAAATTAAATGTTTAGTGATCTATATATTTTAATTAATTAATGAGTAGCCATATCATCTTTGATTAGTTAAATTATATATTAAGAGCCTTCAGATGACATTTGAAAATGGACATTGATTGTAATTAATCTTATTAATATGATGAATTTTATCCCACGGGAATTTTCATTATATTAATATGATTAATTAGGTTGAAATATAATATTATTTTTCTTAATTTACCCATAAGGATTAAGGAAAGGAATATAATATGATAGTTTCTTCATGAAGTTATTATGAATCTATTTAAATTAAAAATTTAGCCCACAGGCAATTTTTATGTCATGTGATTCATATTTTGTGCTATTTTTTACATTAGTAAAACATGATTTATGTAAATTTTGCCTCATATGATTATTTGATATGCAGTTTTGCAATATGTGAATTTCTCTAAATTTAAGAGTGAAGTTCCTATGTTGAATGGTGAAACTATAAAGTTTGGAATGAGTTAATTCTTCTTCAATTGGGGTGCATGGACATTAACTATGCTATATGGAAAGACGAACCACATGTTTCTATTGATACGAGCACCGCAGTTGAGATAGCCCTTTATGAATAATGGAAGCACTCCAACCGCCTTAGTGTGATGTTCATAAGGTTAAGATTGTCTCCTCGTATGTGTGGTTTGGTTGATCAGCATAGCAATGCTAAGGCTTTATTGGAAGCCATTGATGCACAGTTTGAGAGTTCAGAAAAGGCACATGCCATGACCCTGATTGTGAAGTTTTCATCTATGAAACTCACTAATGTTAGAGGTGTGTGTGAGCACATCATGAAGATGGGGGATATTGCAGCTCAGTTGAAAAACCTTGAGGTTGAGATATTTGAGTCTTTTCTTATGTATTACATTTTGAACACTCTCCCACATTAGTGCGCACCTTTCAAAATCTCTTATAACACACATAAAAATAAATTGTCAATTAATGAACTTATGACCATGTGTGTTTAAAAGGAAGAAAGGCTGATTATGAAATTGGGATAAAGTGCTCATTTGCCAACACAAGGAAAGAATAAGGGTCATGGCAAGCCGAAGGGAAAACGTAAAATACCTTCTCAAGCTAACATTAAGAAAGAATCTAAATGTTTCTTATGTAGAAAGAATGGGCATATGAAGAAGGATTGCATCAGATTTAAGGCCTAGCTCAAGAAGAAAGGTATTATAATCTCTTGTATTTTATATGAATCTAATATGGCTGATGTGAGTTGCAACACTTGGTGGATTGATTCTAACTCTACAATCCATATTTCGAATTCCTTGCAAGGTTTTCAAAACCACATGAAGCTAGTGAGAAGTGAACAAAGCATCTATTCGAGAAACAAGATACGTTCGCATGTGAAAGCTATTAGGACGTGTAGTTTAGCTCTCGATAGTGGATTTGTTTTGAATTTGGAAAGGACATTTTGTGTACCTAGTTTCTCTAGAAACTTAATTTAAATTTCAAGACTTGTACTTTTAGTTACTCTTTTCACTTTTCATATTAAACTTCAGTTTATTGTTTAAATCTAAAATTGTTGGGAGTAGTACTTTGTCTGATAGTCTTTTTCATATTAATTTGCAAGACAATACCGATTATAATGCCATGCATGTTCTTGGTAATGCTTGTGTGAATGAAGATTCCTCTATATTGTGGCATCAGAGATTGTGACATATCTCTATAGAAAGAATTAAACTATAAGTAAATGATGGGGTACTTAGTATTTTGGATTTTACTGATTTTGATACTTGTGTGGACTGCATAAAGGGAAAGCAGACCAGCAAGACAAAGAAAGGTACTAAGAGGAGTACATACATATTAAAAATCATATATACAGATATTTGTAGTCTGGATATGAACTCATATGGTTAAAAATACTTCATCTCTTTCATTGATGATTATTCACATTACATGTATCTCTACTTGCTTCATAATAAGCATGAAGTGTTAGATGCCTTTTGTCATGCCCCAAACTCCGAGCACTCGACAACCCCTTACCATGGTCAATTGAAAGCGACGTCCTAGGACTCGTTGACGACCATTCATTTTATCTTTCGTTATGTGCAAGCGGAAGACGAACCATCTCTAGTCCAACAAACAATCAATTATGGATAGAGGAATGAACAATAAGAACAACAACCACTACTTATTTATACAATTTACTAGATTAACCAACGGAGGATCGTTTTCTGATTTACAAGCCCGACAAAAGGGGCCGATCCATCCTCTAAGCCAAACCAAAAAGGAACTAGGCTAGGATAATCCAGCTATACAAAATGAACCCTTAGGTTCAGCACTACCATCATTGGGACTCATTGGACTCAGGCTCTGTCGGGTCAATCACTAAAGGAGTTAGGGCAAGATTCTCCACTACGCCATTCTAAGGGCCTGAAAGTGGTTATACAATAACCAGTGAGATAAAATCTCAGCGAGTTCTTCCCCTAAGCCCCGGTTAGTACACCAACTCAATCCGGGGTATCTCTCCAAAACCACTCCTCATACAACCTAATAACAAACAACCAGCAATTAGCAATCAAATAACAGACAGGGTTAACCAACAATTAAAAGCCGATTTGCATGCAACCTTACCCAATATGCCATATCCTGCACGTTATATATCAACACAATACATGCAATGCACATGGTTGTTAGATGATACAGTTCATCAATCACATGCGAGTCGCGCCACAAGCGATCTCACCTGGCTATTGCTGCCCTCTGCATGTTATCAATTCATGCGTGCGTACCATAAATGATGTGATCATTTCATGTATAATCGGAACCAATGATGCCATGTTTCTCATGCACTTTTACATTTATAGGTTTTCCGATTATTACTGCCCCTCAGGGCTACAACTAAGGTGCTACGGCGCTTTTCTTCCGTAGGGGCGCAACCATGCCCTCAAGACGGCATGCCCAAAGGATGTCAATGGATACTCTCCTGAGATGACATGCCCAAAGAACGTCAAGGGATACTCTCCTAAGACGGCGAGTTCAACTTAGTGATCACACAAGCATACCATCATAACCCACTTATTATCTTTGAGCATTAGCCAATGCACACATGCTTGTATATAAAACCTCAAATCCTTTCTCACAAAAGCGGTCTATTTCCGATGTCCCTCAAACAAACCATTTTCTTTCTTATCAAAGCGGTCAGCTTCCGGTGTCCCTCGGACAAACCATTTTCTTTCTCATAAAGGCGATCCATTTCTGATGTCTCTTAGACAAATCATTTTTCCTTTCTTTTGTGAAAATCACACGATTCAAGTGGATATTCATGCAATGCCACATCAATTCACTTCATAAAATCAAGACACATGAAATTATGCACAATTTCACTTCCGGATGAACAGTACCGTGAACAGTGCACTATGAATAGTGAAATTTTAGAATTTTAGAATTAAAAAATTAAATTCAGAAATTAAATAAATCATTAATTTAAAAATTAATCAAGCAATTAAGGCAAAACATGCATAATTAACACATAACACATAATTAAGCATAATCAAACACAATTAAGTATAATTAAGCAAGATTAAATTAAGCTAATATTAACCATCTATCTAACCACCTATCTTAGGGCTAATACAACTTAATTAAACTTCCTAAACTAACATTAACAATAATTAACCCAACCCTAAGCAAGTTTAGACACTAACTAAAGGATTAGAGGCTAAACTCACCCGTTAAGCAGGTTAGAGACACGGACACGGCGGCGGTGACTAACTTGACACTCAGGGACCTCTCCCACAATACTCTAAGGTGGTCCCGGGCTAAACACAGCAGCAAAAACCTCTGCACACCCACTGAACTTTAGAAAACAGCATTGTAGGAGGAGGGCAGGGGATGATTGGAGCAAAACGGCTTAGTTGGAGCTCTAGCGAGCTGTTAGCCGGTGACCGGCGGCACCTGGGGGTCGAAAGAGAACTACTAGTGGCTGGGATGGGCAATGATTTGGTTGGAATGGGAGAAAAAAAGGGGAAAAGGCGGAATTGGGTGAGCTGGTTGCTACAGTAAGCGGTCCGGCAACAACTGGCTTCTGACCGACGGGCCAGCGGGTTGACCGACAGCTCTAACCAACGAAAGGCCAACGTCATCTGAACGGATTTTTTGTTCTAAACACAATGGCGGGTGGCTCGGGACGTGATTCACAAGGGAAGTCTATGAACAACTCGATTTTTGGAGGAAGGTCAGAAGTTGAAACTGCAGGAATGAAAGGAAAACAAGGAGAGAAGTGTGCAGTTTTGCTTGGGCTGAAAAAGGAGAGAGAGAGTGAAATGAGGGCTGAAGATAAGCCTCATCAATGCCATTGAATGCTAGCTTCAACTCCCAAGAAAGATGACATCATCTTCTCTCTCTTCTTTTGACTTTTCTTCAAAATATCTAGGGGCAAAATGGTCATTTCCACCTTGCACAATTCCCAAACTGCCCTTGGGCTAAAAATGAAGGGAGGGCCTAAGAAACAGGCTAGAAAATGAATAGGAACGGGTTTAGGAATTTGTTTGGCTCGAATCGGTTCAAGTTTAGACAACGGGCTCGGGAGAGTAAATGATCGGTTTGGTCCAACGGGCTCACTTGTTTGCCTCAGGTTTACCATGGTAGTTGTCCCACCTTAGGTGTAAGGCCCACAATGGTCTTGTCCGGCCCATGTCCTCATAGGCTCATTTCCTCGATCCGAAAATCCCTTTTTCAAATACTCGGCTCAACCAGCACTATCAACTGTCGCGGAAGCATTGTCCAAAAGTCCGTCCTAGATGTCCCCAAAAATTTGAAGTCCAATCTTGGATTCTCATGCCATGTCAATTTCGCCCGAATGCCATTTTGATACTACTCAGACTGACAGCGGTTTCGAGGATTCACACGTAACTGACTCGTGCTAATTCACGTTCAAGACATCTCGACACGTGGACGTCCTTGACTACATGAAATTGCGAAGGATAAATTCTTATTTCAAAGTACACGATTACCAAGGATCGACATAGGATTGTTCACAAGCTCAATAACAATAAATGGAATCACCTGTCGTCTCATTATGTTATGTCCGTGAATCGACTTCTATTTGTCCTTGGAATCAGCCTGCATATCTACAGGACCGTCCTTACGCAAGTCTCACGGTCGAGTCGTTTTTCCAAGTCAAGTTCTTTAGTTGTACGAGTTTTGTCCTCATTAGCCTTTCCCTCAAAGTCAGTACCTTAGGAGTAATCAACTAAAAATACATTGACGAAATTAACGTTCATTCCTCCCTCAAAGGGCTTGAATTTCAGGACGTCACACTTTTAAGGTATTTAAAGTGGAAGTAGAGAAACAATGTGGTAAACAAATTAAGATCGTGAGGTTAGATAGAGATGGAGAATTCTATAGTAGATATATTGAAAATGGACAAGCACCTGGTCCATTTGTGAAATTTCTTCAAGAGAATAGGATAGTTGCCCGAAACACTATGCCTGGTTCTCTAGACTAAAATGGTGTAGTAGAAAGAAGAAACCGAACTTTATTAGACATGATGCAAAATATGCTTAGTAGCTCTCAACTTCATAAATCCTTATGGAATGAAGCTCTTAAGACAGCAGTATACATATTGAACCGAGTTCCAACCAAAGCCGTTCCAAAGACGCCTTTTGAGTTATTCAAAAGTTGGAAGCCGAATTGGAGACATGTACGCATTTGGGGATGCCCGTCTGAAGTAAGAGTTTATAATTCAGAAGAAAAGAATTTAGATCTAAGGACTATAAGTTGATATTTTATTAGTTATGCCGAAAAGTCCAAAGGGTAAAGGTTTTATTGTCCATCTTACACTACTAGAATTGTGGATTTAAGAAATCTTAAGTTTCTTGAAATTGACTTGATTAGTGGGAGTGATCATTTGAAAGAACTTGTTCTTGAAAAGGATCGTTCAGATACTCAATCTTCCACTTCAAATATTAAGTTGGTTGTTGTTCATAATGCCCCTACAGTTCAACCGGCTATTGAACAACAAACCATTGAAGTTCCACAACCTACTAATGTTGATCCGGTAGATCCTATTGTTCAGCAAGTATCAGAAACTATTGAATAGCCAGTTGAACAACATGCTCCTCAAAAGAATGTTGATACAACATTAAGAAGATCTACTAGAATAAGGAATGCAGCAATTTGTAGTGAATATATTGCGTATCTAGAAGAATCTAGCTATAATATTGGAGTTGAGAATGATCTTGAAACGTTTTCACAAGCCATGAATAGTGATAAATCCAATTTGTGGTATAATGGCATGAAAGAAGAGATGAATTCTATAGAATCAAACAAAGTTTGAGATTTGGTTGAGTTGCCTGACAGTGCGAAGGCCATTGATTGTAAATGGGTCTTCAAAACTAAGAAAGACTCATTAGGCAACATTAAGAGATACAGAGCTAGACTTGTTGCCAAATGATTCACTCAAAAGGATGGAATCGACTATATGGAAACATTTTCTCCCGTATCTAAAAAAGATTCTTTTCGTATTATTTTGGCATTGGTTGCTCATTTTGCTATGGAATTACATCAAATGGATGTGAAAACGGCGTTCTTCAATGGGGAATTAGAGGAAGAGGTGTACATAAAACAACCTGAAGTATTCCCCTCTAATAAAGGTGAGTATTTGGTGTGCAAGCTTAAGAAGTTTATATATGGCTTGAAACAAGCATCCCGCCAATGGTACTTAAAGTTCCATGATGTTATCTCTTCATTCGATTTTGTAGAGAATGTCATGGATCAAAGTATATACCAAAAGGTAAGTGGGAGCAAAAAAATATTTCTTATGCTATATGTGGATGATATTCTACTTGTAACTAATGATAAGAGATTGTTACATGAGATGAAATAATTCCTCTCTAAGAGTTTTGATATGAAGGATATGGGCGAGGCATCTTATGTCATTGGAATTAAGATCCATAAAGATAGACCTCAAGGAATTTTAGGACTATCTCAAGAAACCTATATCAATAAGGTCTTAGAGAGATTTCGGATGAAAGATTGTTCACCAAGTATAGCACTTATTATGAAGGGTGATAGGTTCAATCTGAACCAATGCTTGAAGAATGATCTATAAATTGAACAAATAGAAAACATTCCATATGTGTTTGCTGTCGGAAGCCTAATATATGCTTAGGTTTGTACTCGACCTAACATTGCTTTTGCTGTGGGAATGTTGGGAAGTTATCAGAGTAATTTGGATATAGACCACTGAAAAGTTGTAAAGAAAGTGATGAGATACCTTCAAGGTACCAAAGATCACATGCTTTTGTATAGACAAACTAACAACCTATTTCGACCAAAAAAAAAAAAAAACTAACAACCTAGAAGCAGTTGGTTATTCAGATGTGGACTTTGCTGGTTGCGTTGATTTTCGAAAATTAATATCTGGATACAATTTTATGTTAGCTAGTGTAGTCGTGTCATGGAGGAGTGTGAAACAGACTTTGATTGCTACTTCCACTATGAAGGTTGAGTTTGTGTCTTGTTTTGAGACTACTTCGCATGGTGTATGGTTGAAGAGTTTCATTTTTAGGCTTAGAATTGTTATTTCTAGTTCTAGGTTATTAAGAATATATTGTGTTAATTCAGCTATGGCTTTTATAGCTAAAAATATCAAAAGTGGCAATCGAAGTAAGCATATCGACATAAAATATTTAGCCATAAAAGAACATGTTAAAGAGAATAAAGTGGTCATTGAGCACGTTCGCACTGAATTGATGATAGTTGATTCTTTGACTAAAGGCATGCCACCAATGAAGTATAAGGATCATATAACTAGTATGTGAATAGGTCATATTATGTAATTTGTCGTCGTATAGACGATCTTTGTTGTATGAAACTCTTATTCAATTGTAATGTTATTCTCAACTTTTGGTGTACTGATGCAAGCCCAGGTTAGGCTTTCTCAAACAATAGGATCGGGAGAGTGACTCACACACGGGAAAACAGGGCGAACAGAATTTTCAGCACTGCGCAAGCTCAGGAGAACAGTCGTATCTTTGTCGATACATATCAGATTGACCTGATTCCAAAGCCAAATGAATGGAGACTTCTGGATCTACAATTTATCTGTTTTGGGTTTTCTGAAATAAGCACTGTAGATGGTCAAATTTGGGTTCGAAATAACGAATAGAACAGGAAAAGATAGAAACTTCGTTGGTTGCTCTTCTAGGCCTCCAAGGAAGTTGAGGGGGCACCGATTCTTCTAGATCGATGACTGCAACTCTTCAAGGATGCAGATTTCGAAAGCTCCGACTCTTCAAGGACGGAGTGAAAACTCTTCTAGGTTTTCAAGGGTATGAACTCTACAAGGTTCACGATACTTGCTTCAAAGCAAAGTTTTTTCATTCATCAAAAGTCGTCTGTCTTCTACAAGGAATTGGATGGCTTATATCATCAAAGAAATAAAGACAGAACATTGAACTAGAAGAAATAAAGAAAAAACATTGAAACTAGGAGGAATAGTAAAGAGCATAGAAACTATGAACTAGTAAAAGCGTTATGCGGGCTCCCAAGGTGTCTTTCAAGCTTCCGGGATGGACTCAAGATATCGATATAGCTCCTCGGTTTCGTCGAGCTTGAATGCGGGCCGATCTTCTTGGTCGAGAGAGCTGGTCTTCAATGCGGGCTGCATCATGTACACATTTAGTTATTTATGAGAATAACAATTATCCTTGGTTTCGGAATAAACATAGGGTTTATTCATTAAGATGTATTGTCATATATGGGCTAACATGAAAAGAATAAAATGCATTGTGATACATGGAAGATATTATTCTCCTTTAAAGGACATGTCACCATGATTCATGCATTTTGTTTCTTTTCTTAAGCATAAAGTTTTCGTAGATTGGTTTGATGATTTGTTTCATGAAAATATTGAGATCAAGTGGGAGAATGTTATATCTATAATGTGATCCCACATTTTAGCGTATGGTTTTAAATAAAACTTACCGTTGATATTGATCCACATTTTTACTTTTGAAGAACAATTATTCCACGTGCGGTTTTTCCACGCTTCATACCTTTTCATGATAACTACTCATTTAGTAACTATCTTGATGGTAGATAGTTTATAACGATGAACATTTATTTTGGAGGGTAATCACAAGGTCTAACACAAACCCTCTCATTTGGAATACACCATCGGTACACAAGGGGGTTGGGTTAGTAGAGTGTGCCCTAATCGCTGTCGGATCGCCACCAAATTCCTATGGACTTTCGACGAATGCAAACTCTAACAATTGCTGGAGGTTTGATTTATTTTTCAATCATGTTTTCTGCATAAGACTTTAATTGTGCTTGATTTTGTTCCTCAAATATGAATAGAATATTCAGTTTGATTTTCTAACAAGAACCTCCTCTTTAGAACATGACACTCATTTTTTAAAACCTAGAACCTACCTTGTATGCTTTGAAACCTAAAACCCACTTTGTCACCGGTTACAATGTCCATTCCATATATATTTTTTATTTTTAGTTAAGCAAAATGAAATTGAATGCAACAATAAAAATAAAAGTTTCTCATTTGTTAATTGCAAAAACAATCCATAAAAAATAAACACGTAAAATAAAATAAGCAATAAAAAGCTCAAAACATGTAACATAAAATCTAAATTATAAAACTTTAGTCCTTAGTCATCCATGAAAAATTGCTCTAAATTCTAGCCACCTTCAAAAGAAACATCAATCTTAGTTAATCACTTAATGACTAAATTATCCATGAAAAATGTGCGTGAGTCATCCACACACCCTCTGCTACTTTCATTTTGACTCTCACCGAATATCTCCCGTTAGAGAGAGAGAGAGAGAGAACGGACGGTACAGGTTGCTGGAGTACCCAAGAAATGTGGGGGAACCATGAAGCTTGTTTCTTTCCTTTAACCCAAAAAAAAAAAAAGTATCTATTTCTAGTCTCTTTTTTGTTTTGTCCTTGCGCACGAGATGCTGATGATGTGGGAGGAAAAATTATCGATCGATTGATAAATTGAAATACAAATGCTTCGGCTATACTAGCTTAATGTGTTTTATTTTCGTAATCCTGATTCCAAGACTCAAAAAGGAGTGAGAATTAACTCTCAATTTCGGTTCCCACGATTCACTTTCCAGTTCTCGATCTATTTCCCTCAAGAACCAAGAATCGAGTTGGAAACCTCCAGTTCCTAAACAAATGGAACCTAGAACCAGACCGAGGCGCATTGGATTCGGATCAGTTCCCTAGTTCCCAACTCTATTATGAAATCATACTCACTCCTAGTAAGAATTTGCACTATCATTCCTCTAGAAAAAGAGGTGAAACGTGGGTAACAAGTAGGCAGTTACAGCCATATTTGGAAAGGATCATCCAATCTAGCTTCATGCAACAAATATGTTCTAAATATTGAGCGGTACATCTTTCATGACTCATAACATAACTAATTTGTGATATTTTCAAGACATGAGTTTAAAAATCATAGAAGAGACAAACACCATTCACCTGTAAAAGCGAACCAAATGATGAAAGCTCCCTTAGACGAAGAAATGCAAAATCCAATCAACGAAGTGAGAAATAGATATCAAAATCAAGTAGATAAGTACCGTAACTAAAACTCAACTTATCTAAGTTTATTCAGTAACAAGACAAATCCAATAAGCCAATGAAAAGCTCATCGAAAGTAGAACAACTAGTGTCGTCCACTGTACTACGGCAATTTATGTGCAAAATTTAAAAAATGAACCCTACCGACACATGTTTTCAAGTAGGTCAAAAGTCATTGGAAAACCATTTCGACGTGCTTAACAGGAGAACTCACCTTCGACCCCAAAGAGGTTTGTAAATAGGCGAAAACTAGTGCCAAAAACAATAGTTCGAATCTGGTTCCAACAGTGCGCAATAAATTTTAAAATTTCATCCCAACCAAACCGTAATCCCAAGTTGACTTTCATTAAATCCCACAGTTTCACGACACACCAAAGTTTCATTATAATATGACTTCATAGCTCAACTACCTCTAGAATCAACCTAGCAACCTAAAACCCGAATGGAATCGAAATTACAGCTTAACCTAGAAAAATTTCTTCAATTAGGTGAATTAAGTCTTTAAATTCTTATCAAGCGCTTACATTAACCGAACGCGTCAAGATGTCCCCCGCTAACCTTAACTGAACCCTCTCTCTCTCAATCAGCGATTCACTTCTCTTTCCCAGTTTTCTTGATTCTTCTTTCTCTCTCTTACCTATTCATCTTTTCCCTGTTAAGCCAACTACACCAATTATAACTAAGCTGAAGGAAGTTAATCTGTTGGCCTCCAAAGATGCAGCTTCATGGGCGGAATAAATGGAATTGGGTCTAATATATATATATATAGAAAGACCTATTCGTTACGGTAGCAAGCTATTGGTGAAGTCTTTAGGCACGAATGAACCTGGAGACTATGAAATGATGCGAGCTCCACCTTGAACCCAACTTTCCACAGTGCGCGTGAGAAATTATAAATCCTAGAATTCATTCTTCCCATTGCGATTGTACCTATAGATTAAGTTAGATTAGTCAATAGGTAATTAAAGGTGATTAGTTGTGATGGTAGTCCGGCTAGGAGCGCCAACTGTGACGGTGACGGCAAGGTTGGAATGAGTCGTCTTGCGGTGGTGCCGAACACAACAGCATGGCAGTGGCTATGGGATGGGTGTCGCGCTCTATGTCGCCCTATTCCTGTTTTTATTTTTTATTTTTTATTTTCCTTTTCAGTTTTTAGCCTTTTTTATCTTTTGTTCCTTTTTTTATTTTATTAAACTTTAACTTATAAACACAAATGAAAACCTAGACATAATTCTAAGACATGTCCAATAAAGATTAACGAATGAAAAACCGTAATATGATTAAACATGAAAAGAGTTCTTCGTATTGTTAATTATTTGTAAAGCGGGGAAATTCTGCTAGCATTGGAAAAAGAGGCATTCACATAGGGATGATAGAGGGATGTGAAAAGCGAAGTAACAAAGTCAATTTGCCTCCCGTAAAGTCTTGGTCTTTTGGAATTATTAAAGTTTCTTTCGAGTTAGTACTTTTTCTTGAGGTGCTTCACTTTTACTTCACTGTCACGAGTGGAAATTCTCCACTTTTGCTTCACTTCCCAGACAAGACAATACACGATATCCTGTGAAGTTTCTGGGAATATTCTCAAAATATTATGAAGCAAGCACTTGTGGACAAAAGGTATTTTAAATTGATGTCTCTAACTTGAGATGCACGTCTTTAAAAGTCTTGGTGTTTGTTTAATGTTTTTGATAGGTGAAAGTCTCGGTTTTCCAAGACTTTTATAGCTTTCTCTCTCCATGAGCTCATTATCATTTTGCTTCACCGTAATCCATGTTGTTCTCTATGGTGACTGATTCACCATGGTCATTGGAGTGATCTTTCCTGTTCCTTCTTGGCTTTCTTCTTATATTTTTTCTAGTATTGTTAATTTTAAGCAAGACATGTAGCACGTGGAAATACTACTAATAATGGAAAAAGAAACATGCACATAGGGAGATTTGAAAAGTGAAGCAACGAAGCAAATTTGCGTCCTTGAAAAGATGGTCTTCCTAGATTTTATTACAGTTTCTTTCCCACTAGCTCTTTTTCACTTTTTGCTTCAATTCTCGACAAAAAAGGTACATGATTTCCAGTGAATTTGGATCTTCCTAATGAAGTGCATGCAGGTTGAGTCAGACCGAAGAGCATATGTTTTGATGCGCATTATGTTCTTGAGTTAGATAAATCAATTGTTCTCCTTCACTATAAATCAAGACTTTGGGCTGTCGTTTGAAAGAGTGGACCTTTTCTTGGGGCAATCCAAAACAGAAAATAAAACGTGATGTTTTTTGACATGACCAACTTTTAATGCACGCCCGTTTTCGTCAAAAATGTATTGCTTACGAGTGTTTTTGTTACCTTTTTCTGCATCAGTATGGTCTCAGCATCCTTTTGATTACAGTGCTAATAATTCAAAGCAAGATGAGGAGCAATGATATGCCCAAGGATGCTGAGGTAGTTGTTGATGGTAGTGAATCGCTTGATAGCAGAATGTTGTTCCTTTGAACAGAAGAAGTTAGCCCAAAGCAATTAGTTGGTGATTTGTGACTCGTTTAATATTTCTAGAGTAAAATAAAGCAACTTGCTTTTATTGATTAGTTGGTGTAGCTGACCCTTTTTCTTGTTTAGCCAAAAGCATGTGCTTCTGCTTTTCTTATTGAAAAGACAAAATTAGCTGTCTTTGATGACTTGTAGATCTACAACAGAAAGTAAGATGTCATGGTTGGGTGTATACTCAATATCTTAGGTTTCAAATTGTTTACTTTAATTGGTGCAAGTTGTACTAAAATGCTTATTTGCCAATCTTAACAATTGCCATTAGCTTCATTCATCAAGCAGAGCAACTAATCCATAAACCAAGTTGCTTTAATTTACTTTATGGAAATGGTAAAAGAGTCACAAATCACCAACTCAAAAATGCATAATCTAAGGAAAATGACACACATTATACATTAGGCATCACATTGATGAGCCCAAAAAAATCATGTTCAAAGGACCATGACTCTCCTATTAAGCGATTCCGGGTCATCAACTACTACCTTAGCACCCTTCCGCAGATCATTACCACCAATCTTGCTGCAAATTTTTAGCACTGTAACTACCATATAAAAGTGTACACGGATCATGTATTCACCAACAAAGCACAAAACAAAGACATTGGAATCATAAAGATATTGAGAATATGATGATGCTACAAAAGCTAACGAAACAGTCGTGAATGATAACACTTTTAACGAAAATATGCGTGCGACCTACGTTGGACATGTGAAGACTATTTTGGATGGCCAAAAGTCAAGGTCCAACAACCAAAAGGTTTTGATTTGAAGATAAAGAAGAGCAATTGACGAAACAAGCACTTGTGGACAAAAATATTTTATTTTGATTTGTCTAATTTTGATGTGCATCCTTGAAAGTCTTGGTCCTTCTTTAATATTTTTGATAGATGAACGTCTTGGTCTTTCTTTAATATTTTTGGTAGTTGAACGTTTCGGTCTACCTAGACTTCATAGTTGTCTCTCTCCATTAGCTCATTTTCACTATACTTTCTCATAACGCCTTTGTTATTCTTAACACTGACTGATTCACCCATGGCCATTGGAGAGATAGTTTTGGGTTCCTTCTTGGCTTCCTTCTTTCAAGTCTTGTTTGACAAGTTGACTTCTCTAGCATTGGGCTATGCGCAACAGGAAGGAATCAGCACTGCCCTACTCAAGGAGTGGAAGGAGATATTGGTTACAATTGATGTAGTGCTAGCTGATGCAGAAGAAAGGCAACTCAATGGCAACCGTCTAGTGAAGCTATGGCTGGATGATGTTTAGGGACTTGGCCTATGACATGGAAGATTTGCTCGATGAGTTCGCGGTCAAAGCTGCTCAGGTTAAGTTGGAGGAGTCGGAGGTAGAATCTAGCACAAGCATAGGTGGGGTGAAATGGAAGTTCTCTTGCTTTGGCCAACATAAACCCTCTATGTCATATCCAATCCCACGCTCACTTATGTCTGAAACCAAGATCAAAGAGATCAAGGGCAGGTTGGAAGCAATTGTCACTAGGAAGGCTCATCTAAGCTTAAGAAAGAATGTTGTGGATAGATCCAACTACACCAACAAAAGGGATCCCACCTCTTCTCTACCGGAGTCTCGGTTCTTCGGTAGGGAGAAGGAAGAAGCACAAATACTCAAACTACTGATCTATGAGGTTGAAAATTATCATGCCACGTTGAGCATAGTCCCTATAGTTGGGATGGGCGGTGTTGGAAAGACGGCCTTGGCTCAGCGGTTGTATAATGATCCTAGAGTGAAAAGCTACTTTGAGAGGAGAGCTTGGGTTTGTGTTTCAGATGTTTTTGATGTTCTTGACATAACAAAGACTATTTTGCGGTCGATCACCGGGTTGTCCTGTGAGGGCGAAGATCTTGATGGGCTTCAAGTTAAGTTGAAGGATAGTCTATCTGGAAAGAAATTTCTTGTGGTTTTATACGATGTTTGGAATGAGATCTTTCATCGCCGAAGGTCTTGGCCCAAGGTTTTTTCTTTTTAAATCATCATGTCTTTAGCCCAAAAAAAACCGTCGCCAGAGTGAGTTATGGCGACGATTTTCTTTCGTCACCTAAAGTTGGGCCAGGTTTCTCGCCCAGGCTTTTTGGCAAGAAGTTTGAAAGTTTCGATGCCAAAATGGGCGGTATAAATTCCCCTCGAGAGTTAGATTAGACAAAAATAAATAAATTCCACTCAAATTCTTTTACAACAAGAAATATATTTCTATTAGGATCTGAGTAAATCTTTAAATTATTTCATCTGAACTCTGAGACTTAAAATTCAAGGGTATTCCTAAGTTAGAGATTTTAAAAAAAATTCAAAAAGTTCTACAATTACAATTTGCAGTTATTATATTATTTAAAAATTACACTTTCCAAAACTACACAATACAATTTCTAATAAAAATTAGGGAAAATCTCAAAAAATGGTTGAAGTGGAGTTATTTTCTCAAATAAAGACTCGAAGTGAATCTTGTCTCCAATAAGGGCTTGTAGTGGCAAATCAGTCTCAAAGAGGGGTTTGAGCTCGTCGGCCTATGAGTTATGTGATTGTTCCAACCATTGGAGAATGGACATTTTTTGTCCAAAAAATTATGGGTGGGTTTTTTTTATTTCTCTTTTTCCAGATTCGAGGATTCAACTGGTGAAATTTCTTGCTAACAATTACTCAGTCCCCTCCATTTTCATCGTCGAAGCTCTCTTTCTCTAAGGGTTCAGAGATCGTGAGACTGAGTAACAGCAAAATGGTCAATGGGAGAAGAGGGGATAAGTACAGCACAAGTGCCAAAACTTGGCACGAAAGGACACTTAAGTGCCAAAAGTTACAGAAGGTACACTTAAGTGCCAAAATCAGAGCAAAAAGGATCACTTAAGTGCCAAAATCAGAGCAAAAAGGATCACTTAAGTGCCAACGGCGAGAAAATCCGACCAAAATGCTAACTTGGCACTTTTCCGGCGATATGGGGTCGAAATGGCGTTGTTTTAGGTGCTGATGTGGCCAAATAAGCCTAAAACGACGTCGTTTTGAGTGCTGATGTGGCTAGATTAGCCCAAAATGAAGCCGTTTTGGCCAAACTTCTATTTTTTAATATAAATATTAATTAAATAATATTAAAAACGAAATTAAAAAAAAATGGGGGCAGTAGCCCGTCTATGGCCGCCGCCCCATCGCCGGTGACCCGCGCCCAGGCATCGGCAACCCTCGCCGTCCATCGCCGCTGGCTTCGCCTAGCGCCACTAGATGCCCAGCGCCACTAGAAACTCAGTGGCGCTGGGCAAGGCCACCGATGCCTGCGCGAGGGCGGCCGACCCTCGCCCAAATCTGGAAGAGGGTTGCCGCCCTCTCCCGGCATCTGGTGAGGGTCGCAACCCACGCCCAAGCGTCGGTGACCCTCGCCGACGGCCACAGACGGGCTGCTGCCCCCCCCC